>JAHKKF010514822.1:11209-25728 GCA_019740295.1 Labeo calbasu
TGAAAGTTGCGTTTAGTGGTCTGGTGTAAATGTATATTTCTGACTAACTTTTTGCACTTTTGATGTTATTTCTAGCGAGAAATCAATATAATAGTATCTAAATATTTGTTTAGTTATCATCAAAACTCGTTCTATTTTGTTGTAGATCATTAAACCGTTACGCTGTCTCAGAAGCCTGTCCGAAATCAGTTTCATCATGTGCCTTCGTGCAAAAACGCTGCCTGCAAAGTCACTGACTGATAACGCAGCGAGGCAGCAAGTCAGCTGTCTAGGCTTTCGGACGCAGCCAATATCTCAGTTTGCATAGAACTTTCAGCATCGTAACTTTGCAGATATTGTTTATGCTCAAACAGCAACATCACAAACTAACTAAAGTAAAAAAAAATTTAATCACAATTAACCACCCCTTGAATATTTCTTTACAAAGACTTTAAATGCATGCTCCTGCCCCTGACTTGAAAACTTATTTCAAAAGGTAGAAGATGTGAAAACCATTTTCAACATTGATAATACTAAGAAATATTTCTTGAGCATCAAATCAGCATATTAGAATAATTTCTGAAGGATCATGTGACACAAAGACTCTGTAAAAAATTTCCATCACACGAATAAACTACATTTTAATATATATATATATATATATATGTATTATTAAACAATTATTTTAAATTGTAATACTTCACATTTTTAATCAAAGCAATGCAGCCTTAGTAAGTATAAGAGATTTATTTAAAAAATATTTTTACAAATCTTACTGACCCCAATAGTTTGGTTATTTTTGTTTTCTTTGTGCACAAAAAGTATTCTCGTAGCATCATAAAATTACGGTTGAACCACTGATGTCACATGGACTCTTTTATCAATGTCCTTACTACTTTTCTAGCCCTTGATTTGTGCGCTTGTGTTCCGAAGATTAACGAAGGTCTTACGGGTTTGGAACGACATGAGGGTAATTAATTAATAACAGAATTTTCATTTTTTCAACTATCCCTTTAAAAGGCAGTTGCCTATATCTGCAGCAGACGAAACAGCAGCTCACTTAGTTTTGTAACAGAGCTCATGAGTACCAATGCATATTCCTGAGTAAGCAAAAAGCGAATCCATAAAACAACGATAAATGTACTGTAACAGTCAGCAAGATCTAGCTTCAGATAAATAAGCTATAAATCAGGTTTTGTAGGTCACTACCATGTAACTCTGCTTTGATTAACAGTCATTCCATCTGAACCAAGTATAGATAAATCAAGCCTGTCACGCCAACACCACCTGCACCTGTATGAAGATGAGCACGGTTAACAAACACAGTCTGGACTGATAATATAAAGTGCATTGCCTACTTTCAAAGTAGTGGTCATTTAGCAGATGCTTTTATCCAAAGTGACATTACATTGACAGACCACCCTGAACAACTTGAGGTTAGCAATTGTGTGCCTGGCAGAGCTCAAACCCACAACCTTTTTAACCACTATGCCACACACATCATATTTAAAGCTCACTTAACTCTACACATCTCTTCATCACTAGAAGAACCTTCGCATGTGGTGCACAGAAAGTTTTCTACACTGTCAAATGGTGTCACTGTGGAACCGCAGAATTCCACAACTTCACCATGGAAATCAATGAGCGCAGCCTGCGCTATGATTCACCGGAGACTTGTTTAAGACCTTAAATACTGACACACACCTTGTTAAACGCTTCCATTGTCATGCATGAGAGTCTGGTGGGTGTGCACTGTCTAGTCCATTTTAGCTGGTTGAGTTGTCATTGGCAAGAAGGCAGATGATGCTCATAATGATTGAATGGGTGGTCTGAGATGTTAAACGGTCAAAGCAAACGTTTCTAAGCCAAGTCAACTCTGTAATCACAAAAGCATGCACGCTGTGCATTGCCCTTGTCAGGGCTCAAGCAGAATTCGGCGGCTGACAGGTCGTATTATTGCACTATATCCTGCTTACCCATATCCATGTATTTATACAAAAGTGGAATTCCCATAAGCCGGAGGGAACAGGTTGCTTTGTACCGACTTGCAACCGTGACATCCAACAATCAAGGCCAGACCAGGCTTGCAGATTCTGCACCAACAAGAAAACACTGTTGCTATTCATTTTGCTGATCTGGATGAGAGCGGTAGTGCAAATTCATGTTTCATTAAAAGATTTACAAGACAAATGATCTTTGTTCCTGACACTCCTAAGCTCTTCCACATGCTCACAGTCTGAGGGAAACAATAATCATGATTCAGTGCAGAGTCTTACATGAAGAGACAATCCCACATACTCAACGAGTCAGCGGGGAGAGGTAGAGTCCCCTTCACGCCTACCTGATTCTCTGGCTTCAAGCATCTTTTTCTATCCACACACGGTCTGCTCTCAAAACCATCCGACGTTTAATGATTCACATTAAAGTAAATTACTTAACCTGTTAAAAATGCTTCCAATCTAATCAGTAAACTAGACAAACCACATCGGTACAATCTGAAAGTCACAATTTGACCATTAAAGTGACCTGCTGATCACAAAAGATGATATTCTGAAGAATGTTTTGACTGTTTTTGTTCATACATTCAGTCAGTGGGGATCAAAACAACACTGGGCCCCATTGACTTCCATTGTATGGAAGAAGAAAGAAAGCCATACTGGTTTGGATCAACATGAGGACAGAATTATCATTTTTTGGATTGAACAACAACATGATAGTCTTGGCATTCCCATACACCAAGAAGACATTCAGCATCTAGATAAAAACAGTGACAGAAACAACATGCTTGCTCCGAAGGGGATGTCTGCTGGATGTCTTTTTTTCTTCTCCGTCCCTTGTGTTTGTGTAAACACTCACATTCTGATAGATCCGGAATCTAGCAGGGAGCGAAGAAGAGCTTGTAAACAGTAACCGATGACACAGCCTTCACCTTCTGCAAACAGATGAGGCAGGTGGTTCCAAAATACACCTGTGGAAACCTAATAACAGGGTGGCAAAAAGAAATACTGCTAGTTTTAGTGATAGATGGAATGTCTGAGGAGAAAGTGGAAGATAGTTGCGTGCATTGTTCGAACGTAAACTGAGGTGCTCTGCTCTGTAATTACTTGCATGTGTCTACCTGGTAGTTGTCCCTGTTTTTAAGTGTGCAAAGTTGTGCGTTTTATGATCCTATACACAATCCCAGATGGCTAAGGAATTGTGTCATGAGTTAAGAGAGCTTTATTGGAAGAAGGAAACCAAAGACAGTGGTGTACATAAGAAAGGTCCCCTTAGCGTCCCCTACAAAGGCAATATTAACTCTTCACCTTCTCAAAAAAATAACTAATGATGTCTTTCGCAATTACGTCTTACCTTTTTAGGAATCATTAACTTTGGGTTTAGACCAGGCTATGATTTGTGAACAGACGACCTACTAATCTTTCCTTTTATCTTTGATATGTTGTGTAAACTCAATCTTTTAGAGGTGGACGACTGGGGTTTAACTTTGCTGGGAGCGGCACTGGGGGAGGAGGAACTGTACAAAAATATGTACAGCAATCTGTGTCTCCAGACCACTGCTTGACCAGACGCAGCCGGTTTGTTCTGAGAGAGCCAGCAGGATTCATCTCATTGTCTCAGTGAGGGAAAGAAAAATACAAGAGCCAACGCCACAAGCGAGAAGCAGCGCTCTCATTCCTGCACCATGCCAAAACAGCAACTATCAAAACAGTAGGACTTTCAAGAGATCAAGAGAAGTACTACCGCCTCACCATTGGGGTCCTGTTAGAACTCAGCTCCTTATAAAGAGAGACTTCACTTATTATAAACAAAGAAGCACAAGAAAGATCTGAGAGCCCAGGTCCAAGAGAAATTGAAAACTAAACCTTGCTACAAGCCTCTGAATCACTATGCCACCCACAGCAGGCTTATGTTCGAGGTGTATAGTTTCTCCCGAACGTTTGAAGTCGAGGGTCTGTATGAAGCAGATCAACGTTAAGTTGAAAACAGTAAATTCTTGTGGGAAATGAGGAGAAACATTACATGAGAGAGCTGCTGTTCAAAGTTAGAGTTTGATCATGTAGGCAGTGGATCTGTATGGGTAAAGGATGAGGCACTGCAGGAGAGGTAACAGGAAGTCCAACTGATAACCACGAATTGGTTCTTTAGTACAATGCGTTACAACGCGTTACAACGAATCGCTTGGAAACTGATTCAGCATTTCCTTTATGCAGTGATGCTTATGCCATCATGTCACCAAGCATTCCCTTCCAGATAGCACACATACGTCTGCAACATATCTGTTAAAGATCACTTGATCTGGAAAGCATCTACTGTGTACAAACATCTGATAGACGTCTGTAAGATGTCAGTTTCACATACATTCTAAATCATAAACATCTTAAAAACACCTAATAGACATCTATTTGACATCTGATAGGTAATGTCCTATAGACATTGCAGATGAGCAAACAATCTAAAAAAACACATCCTGCAGACGTCAAAAAGACGTCTCCGAGATGTTTTTGTGCTATCAGGGCTGATTTATAATGTATGTAAAACTGACATCTTACAGATGTCAGTTTTACCTTGTAGGCGTACGTGTGCTATCTCAGTTATTAAGTTCTAAATATTTTTGTTTATTTGTTTTCGGCCATAGAGGGTTTGCACTTACCTCACGATTTGGTCAGTGACCCGGATGTGCAGCCATATTGGCAATACTCGGATGTAAACAGCAGCATGGATTGCACGGTTAATGTACAACTGAATATGTTGTTCTGCTAATTTATGCTGTCTAAACCATGGGAGGGGGGAAAAACAAAAAAAACGTGGAAGTGGCTAACTCATATAGAGGACTTAGTAAGCAGGAAAGGGTGCAATATTTTGACAAACTAAAGTTAAAAGGTGGTAAAAGGTAAAGATACGTACGAGCAGTATTAAGATATTAGCCCAGTATTTCACCTACCTGACCGGAAAATATAAGATCAAACACAAATGTTGTCAAGAGTCTTGCACTGAAAATCCTGGTTCAGTTTGGCCAACCACAAATGCATCTTGTTCCTCAGTTTTTTGCACTTTTCTCCTACTGCCCAAAACATGACAACAATTGACCCTTTTTTAGCAGCAATAATCGGCAAAATATGCGAGTTTCGTTCGGTTCAGTGGCATTGTTTACAATTAGTGCCGCCAATGGCCAATTGATGACAGGTTGTGAAAACACTCTATTATTAACTTACTTTTCTGCTCATCAGTCAAACCATATTGGTTCATTCGAAATGCTTTTACTTTTAGCTCCCCGAATCATCACGAATTGTACACATTCGAAGAAGAAGTTTCAAAGACTCAAGAACCGTTTGAACCGATTCAATTCGAATAATGAATGAATCGTTCAGAACGGTTTAGTGAACTGGTTCAATTGATTCAACAGATCCGACTCAAAAGATTCGAACATCGTTAATATGGAAACAGGGACGCGTTTGGTGCAGTGCACCTTCAATAACTACAAAAGTGGACTTAACTGTTTATATGTGCTCTCAGAATATTGCTATACAGTCTGTGTGCAACAGCAATTGTGAGCAGTCGCGGCTATGCATAATATAACAAGACAAATAAAAAAGAAATATCCAAAAACTAACAGTCTAAGCTCATCTAGCGTCATTAGTTTAAGCAAATAAACTGTTCATGCAATAATTTGTGAATGATTATTTAACTATGATGTCATTTTACTCACGTTTGCTGTTTATTTCCATGTCAGAAGAATCAAACAAAACTCCTCGACGTGTTGGAAGCACACATTGCAGCCAGTGCACTCATCGATGTTATGTACTTAAGTGACAGACACTATCTGCATTGAAAGATTCTCAATGAAGTTACACAGACCGACTTCCCTCCATTATCCTGCTGGGTCCTAATGCTCCCTCCATGCCCCACATGACGACGCCACTCATCACACAAAAGAAAACAAAGTTTTACAGAAGAAAACAAACTTTTATTGCAATATAAGATGTACATAGTCTGTTGAAACTGACAGATAAATAAAGTTAGGAAGGTAGTGATTAAAAAAGAGAGAATCAAAAATATGGTTATACTCTAGCTCTCTTCCTTCACTAGGAAATTAATAGAACACTTCATAATCTATTGGGCAAACAGGTTGTAAACACTACACACAAAGGCAGAAAACATGATGGTTTCACCTGTTTGTCAGTGAGGTACAAAAACTACTGTCAGTATCCCTTGGCATGAAAGACCCCACGCTTACTGTTAGGTCTTAATCAAGGTTACAGTTTGTTACGTCACTTGCTTCAATGGTGTAATAATGTGTTTTTCATTAAGTAATATGTGAGTGTAAATATGTTATCCCTGTCGTTGGCCACACAATTCATGTTTACTTCCTCTGCATTTATTTTATTATAGAATCAGGTGATGTAATCGCCCTGTCATGACCCAAAAATATATTAAACCCACTTAAGTTATCACAGCATTTCCTGATCCATCCTAACAGGAGTGATGAAAGTAAACGGCACTAACCTAACCAACAGATCTCTTTTTTAAGAGCATATCATCTTGAAAAAAAAAGAAAAAACATTGCACCATAATTCTTTCCTAGAATCTGTTTTGTCATAATCTGTATCAGACACAAGCCATATGTATTTCTACTATCACAATATACAATGTATGTTTCATCAATATTATTCTAATAATCCTAAAGTGTACATTCAGTATTTGTTACTCCTTGGAAATGACCTGAACAATGTACAGCACCGTAGCGCTCAATCTGCTAACTTCACAAATAACAGTCAGACTTTGGTATTCATTGTCAAGCAAATCATCGCTTATTTCAGCCCACTTAAGCTTACGTAGTCCTTGTATAATAGTGAAAGTAAAAGGACTGAAAAATACTATTTTATAACCTTTAAAATTAAATATTACTTAATGTACTTGATGGATGGCGTCAGACGGTTCATCCGCTCTCATTATAGTTGTATTAATCGTATTTACATTCTGATCACTCACTTTGCTGGTGCATAAATTAATAGAGAACATAAGGCAAAATTCAAAATCCTTACAATTCCTGATTCCTTTCGGAAACAAAATAAAACGTGTTCAAGAACCACTTTACACTCAAGTAAAAACTAAAATGTTCCCATCATTCTGTTTATAATGTTATTTATCTTTCTTTGTCAGGTATTCTAGCCTGTCTGTTCATTTATATGCCTCTGTCACAGAACAGTTGCACAATTTCTAGGTACAGTCCAGGCATGACTATGTGTCTGAGACACAGGATGTGTTTGTTTAGTTAGACTGGAACAGGTATTCAGGTCTCTGTGTGTGTGTGTGTGTGTGTGTGGGACAGGAACGCTAGAACAACCGGGCTTGTTTCTTCATCTCGTTCCTCTTCCACAGTGCCAGACGGTCAAACTCTACCATCGTCATCCCAAACACCTGATAGAACTCCTCCGGAGAAAGATGCCGCTAAAATGAAAAGGAAAATTCAATACGTCCATTATTATGTTCATTATTTGTAAGAAATTATTAAACATTGTTATAACATTACAAGTTTACTAAAAACGGTTTACCTCCAATCTGGCACGATCGACATCTTTTGGCAACCTGTTACGCCCCCTAGTGGTCACAATAAGTGCTTCATATGGGTAGATCTGCAATGAAAGTTAGCAATGCATTTCATTGTAAATAATTGTCTTGACTCTATGAAACTTTCCATCATAAATTGGTAATGGAAAACTAAGCATTGTTCTCATAGAAGGCTGTGCATTGGTCGACCTCCTTTTCCTCTCACTTACAAAAGTGAAAGGAAATCACAGAGCCTCTGGCACAGTAGCTGTAACCGAGACAGGAAGCGGCACCAAGCAGAACAATGTAGTTCCTGACCAACCAGGAGCAAAGGGGTCAGACAAACGCCTGCCCTCTCCACAGCTCCTGCAGTCTCACTAAGGGCCAGCTGGGGAATGACACAGTGGCCTTATGACCTGGAAGCACTAATTTCTCCATCCTCTGGTTTCCACATGCTTTGACCAGCAGGATGTTGCTTTGACCCATCAGGGTTCATTAGACTGACATACTGTAAATCTGGGCTTTCCTCTCGAGTGGACAGTGGGCTAATGTTTCAGAGGTGCCTCCGTATCAGAATGTTTTAGTGTCTCTCTGGGCCCTCTGGTAATGCTAAACCATGGTCCTTACCTTGTACTCTGTTGGGAAAAAAAAGAAAAAAAGCTTTTAAAGTCAGAACTAATTTCTGTACAAACAATTTTACTCCTAAATACGCCAGCAAAATGTTGAAAAGACTTTTTTTTACTTACCTCTGATTCCCCAGTTGACTTCACTGCCACTGTCATACTGATAGTAGTCTGCACTTTGTGGCTGGAAAACAAAAAAACAGGCAAACAAATTGTGGCTAAAAGTGTAATTCACATTTTCATCACTGACATTTCCAATCTGCTTTTATTGCTCTGTCTGTCCAGTTACTGAACATTAAAACAAATATAAAAAGCAATAAACAAATAAGCAATAAACAAAATATTTAAGAGATAGTATTTTACGGTAGAAAAATTGTTTGCTTTAAAAAAAAAACAAAAAACAAAAAAACAAGTTTAATATGTTACGTGCTACCAATTATGTGTAAAAATAGTTTTTACACTACTTTATTTATAGTGAAACTTACCCTGTGCAATCCATTCCTGCCATATCCGGGCAAAGAGGCTGACTTGGCTATGTAGTCTTCAAGTAATAATAATAAGACAGAACATTAAACATGAATATTTGAAACAACATCAGTATGTGAGAATAGGTTTGTTAAATTTGAACTGCCTTGTCCATGAGTGCACACTAGAGGGCGCTAGTGACCAGGCTTGAATCCGTGTTGACAAGAGTGCAAATATTTATCTGTTCTTTAATTTATGCACTTTTATCCAAAACAAATTAACTACAGACTACAGACACAGTCTCCCTAGGCCTAAAAGCCTTGCCAAAAATGTATGAGAATCATATATCTTGCCAAAAACACACGAGCACCTAGCAATCCTCAGGCGTTTATGGTTCTCTAGAATCATCAGGTTTCGAAAACACAGGAAGCTTTAAAACGTATAAGTGACCCTGGATCACAAAGCCAGTCATCAAGGTCATTGTTTACAATTATACATCATCTGAAAGCTGAATAAATAATTTCTCCACTGATGTATGGTATTGTTATGATAGGACAATATTTGGCTGAGATACAACTATTTAAAAATCTGGAATCTGAGGATGCAGAAAAAAACAAAATATTGAGAAAATCACCTTTAAAGTTGTCCAAATAAAATTCTTAGCAATGCAAATTACTAATAAAAAATGAAGTTTTGATATATTTATGGTAGGAAATGTACAAAATATCTTCATGAAACATAATCTTTACTTAATATCCTAATGATTTTTGGCATCAAAGAAAAATCGATAATTTTGACCCTTACAATGTATTGTTGGCTATTGCTACAAATGTACCCATGCGACTTATGACTGGTTTTGTGGTCCAGGGTCACATATAATAAAACTTAATACTACAGCAACTTTCAAAGTACAAATTAAAAATCCAAAAGCAGGTCCTCCTTTTATTATAATACTACTGAAAAAGTCACTCACCATTCTCTGCTGCAAAGTTTGTCCGAGGAGCTGAAGGAAAGAGAAAAAAACATTATAACTAGATTATTAATTCAATGTAAATAACAGATGGAAATAGCTAATTGAGTCAAATGAAGCAATAGCAGTACACTTTAAGAAACATCTCCCTTCAACTAACTGTTGTGCATTATAGTGTGGAATAGGCAAAATATGCAGTTATAGGTATATAACGTGCTGCTGTTTAGACTGGTACTGAGCTCCTTATGTCTGCCATCAGTTCAGACCTCTGTCTCTGAGTCCCCTGAGTTTTGGGACCACTGAAAGAACCATTGGAAAAGTCCCAAAACTGTCAACAAATAGAGCAGAGAGCAAGCTGCTCACTAGCCACACAAACACGGCACATCAAAGTGCTCAATGAGCCTGAAAAATGCTGATGAATGGAAAAAAGCCATGGCAGTGTAAAGGGAAAAAAAAGGAAAAAGCAAGGGAAACAAAAGAAAAGTTATGGATGAAAAGGAAGAAACTCTCGTTAAAAATGAAAAAAGTTCAAAAGGCAAAGAGGTTGAAATATATATATATATATATGCAGCAAATCTGCATAAAAGTTTGCATTTATTTCATTAAAATGCAGTTAAAACAGTAATATGGTGAAATATCTGTATAATTTAAAATGTCAGTAAACTTAATTGAAAATGTAACAGTTATTTATAACAGATGACATAATACGAATGTATTTAATTAAATCAATTTATCAATTTAATACATCCTTGCTAAATACAAGTATGAATTTCTTCTTCTTCAAAAAAAGAGGAGGGCGAAGCAGGAATACTGAAGCCAGATCCATGTGCGGAATGAAGAAGCAAACAGGGAACTAAAGAGAGGGAGGGGATGAAGGGAAAATTCCAGATGCTTTATGTACTTCCCCATGAGATACGCAGAAATAGAATTAAGGAGAGCAGCCCGCTCACATGCACATGAGGAGGGATGGAGAAAGAGGAAAAGGAAAAATGAGAGAAAAAAAAAGTAGGAGTGAAGGGTGGGTTGTAATATAGGAAAGTTATTAAAGGGATAGTTCATGCAAAAATGAAAATTCTGTCATTAATTACTCATCCTCATGTCGTTCCAAACCTGTATGGCCTACGTTTATCTTCAGAACACAAATTATATTTCAGATGAAATCTGAGAGATTTCTGACCTGCATAGACAGCAATGCAACTACCACATTCAAGGCCCAGAAAGGTTGTAAGGACATCATTAAAATAGTCCACGTGACATCAGTGGTTCAACCGTCATTTCATGAAGCTACAAGAATACTTTTTGTGCGCAGCAAAAAAATAATTTTATTCAACAATTTCTGGGCCGTGAATGTAGTAGTTGCTGCATGTGTATGCAGGGTTCATGAATTTCATCAAAAATATCTTAATTTGTCATCAAATGATAAACAAAGGTCTTTTGGAACGACTTGAGGGTAATTAATGACAGAACTTTCAGTTTTGGATGAACTATCCCTTTAAGTGAAGACAAACAGTTACCAACCCCAATTATCAAATAAATATCGAAAATATTTACTATGATGCAATGAAAATCTATACATTATTTACTTATAACTGTAAGTAAATATTGTCTTAAATAATTATTTCATTTTAGCTAGGGATGCACTAATATGTGAGCTTAAATGTGATTTTATACAACAGTTCAGTAAATAAGAAGTTGATATTGTTATATTTTAAACACTATATTATGTGTTTTTGCTCAATTTTGCAGAGAACATATTACCTTTGAAGCCACTGCAACCAACACAGTGGTGTTTAGTTTCTGAATGAATCTGCATTTTGAACAAATCGAGTGAATCAATGATTCAAAGGCCCATTTACTTCATTCCTGAATGAATCAGCCGTTTGAACAAATCGAACTGAATGAGTGAATGACTCATAAAGACATTTAGTTTCTTATTTAGAGTATCATTTCATTAAAAAGAAAAGAAAAAATAACAAAAATAAAAGTATTAAAGGGATAGTTCACCCCAAAAATTTTAAATTCTGTATATTTCATTTGCTACACTCACACACACACAACATACATATACTAAAATATTAGGGTGTTGGATATAGAAAGGTCACACTGAGTGTTAATATAAGTAAAAAGGGTCAACATTTATTTTAAGGTCCAAGTCTCACTATTAACAAACCATTAACTATGACTTTTGCCTCAATAAACTCCTAAGTTGCTGCTTACTAATAGTTAGTAAGGTAGTTGTTAAGTTTACGTATTGGTTAGGATTAAGAATGTAGAACATGGTCATGCAGAATACGTGCTTTATAAGTCCTAATACACAGCCAATATATTAATAACAGGTGTGCTAACAAGCAACTACTTAAAGGAGAAGTCCACTTCCAAAACAAAGACTCACATATAATGTACTCACCCCCTTGTCATCCAAGATGTTCATGTCTTTCTTTCTTCAGTAGTAAAGAAATTACGTTTTTTGAGGAAAACGTTTCAGAATTTTTCTCCATATAATAGACTGTTATGGTGCCCCGAGTTTGAACTTCCAAAATGCAGTTTAAATGCAGCTTCAAATGATCCCAAATGCGTTTGTAAACGATCCCAGCCGAGGAAGAAGAGTCTTATCTAGCAAAACGATTGGTTATTTTCATTAAAAAAATACAATTTAAATAAATTTTAATCTACAACGTCTTGTCTTGCTCTCCCTGAACTCTGTGTATTCTGGCTCAAGACAGTTAGTATAGGTCGAAAAACTCCAATCGTATTTTCTCCCTCAGCTTCAAAAATCATTTCAAAATCATCCTGTGAACATGCAAAAAAGATCAAACACCCTTAACAAAAAAGGTAAAACAGCAATATAGTACATTCTGAAGTTGAGGGAGAACATGAGATGGGAGTTTTTCGACATTAACCTAACTGTCATGAACCGGAAAAAACAGTCCAGGCAGAGTAAGACAAGATGAGCGTTTGACATTAAAAAGTATATAAATCGTATTATTTTTTAAAATAACAGATCATTACGCTAGATAAGACCCTTCTTTCTCGGCTGGGATCGTTTGAAGCCGCATTTAAACTGCATTTTGGAAGTTCAAAACCGGGGCACCATATCAGTCCATTATATGGAGAAATGTTTTCCTCAAGAAACATAATTTCTTTAAGACTGAAGAAAGAAAGACATGAACATCTTGGATGACAAGGGGGTGAGTACATTATATGTGAATCTTTGTTTTGAAAGTGGACTTCTCCTTTAATAGTGAGAATTGRTCTCTATACTAAATTGTTACCAAAAAAAGCAACAGAGAGAAGTGTGCGTGTATGTGAAAAAAATAACGAGAGACAAAGAAAGAACAAGAACAGGTGCAAGGCTCTGCATCGGCTATAGTGTTGTAGTAGTTTTTTTTGCTGTGTCTGCAGTATTCCTGAAAACCCTCAGAATTCCCTCACCCAGCATCGCAGTCCTATATCAGCATATGCTGGCTGTGTCACCGTTGACTCAAGCCTGCCTTCACTGTAAAGCGTTCCAGAGCTCCACTGCCTTAATTACATGGCTCGGTGCCACATCTTCATTGACCACGCTGCCCTATGCTAAATAATGACAGCCGTACCGAAGGCAAGCAAAGCAACTCCCATCCCGCAGTCAAAACCACACCGCACCTGTTGCCGTCATGCATTTTCCCCAGAGGAGATTGTGGGAAGGGAAAAGGTGGTCTTACACAAACAAACAGTAGCTTTGGCTTTGAAAGATCAAATGCAGTGACCAATGTGATATGCCACGCTCTGTTTTTTTGATGACCCTACAGCAACCCCCTCCGAACACACATCTCTGTAATCTGCGATTGTACAGCAGCTCTAGTGGAGCACTTACAGCCGTTAACAGTGTTGTTGTGGCCCATGCTGTGCAACATCTCCCTGCTCCCACTACGGGAGTTCCGCGCGCTGCCCCAGGGGTCGTTGTCATAGGAACCGGAGCGGGCTTTCATCTCCTCCTTTAGGATCATCCTACCGATACCACCCTGAATCTAAGAGCGAGAAACAGGAAGACAGAAACAAAAGAAATAATGAGCGAGTATCCTGTGATAATAAGAGTGATCAGCACTTGACACTTATTGGCTAGATTTCAAAAACGTAAATCTCTGAGCAGACAGATGGGCTATAACTTGATGACTGATCGCTGATAATCAAAACCAGGCGAGTTTTATCTCATTATCTAATTAACGCAAGTTTAATTACTGGTTTGAGGGCACTGTGAAAATAAACGAGACAGGGCGTTTTATTGGCTTACTCTTTGAAGGCTGTGACTCCAGCCATCCTCTTCTCCTCCTGATGAGTACCTTCTCCGAGGAGCTCGTAAAGCTGAGAGTGAAAATGAGGAAATAATGAGTCTTGATGAAATAAAAAACAGCATAGTTTAAGCATCTAAAGGGAGATACGACAGTGTATTATACAATAAACAGTCTTGAATGACTGAATGATTGAATGCTATAAAATATATATACACTCCCAGTCAAAAGTTTTTGAACAGTAAGATTTGTAATGTTTTTTAAAGAATTCTCTTCTGCCCACCAAGCCTGCATATTTGATCCAATATCCAGCAAAAGCAGTAATATTGTGAAACATTTTTATGATTAAAAATAACTGTTTCTATTTGAATATATTTTAAAATGTAATTTATTCCTGTGATCAAAGAAAAAATTTCAGCATCATTACTCCAGTCTTCAGTGTCACATGATCTTTCAGAAATCATTCTAATATGCTGATTTTCTGTTCTAAAAACATTTATTATTATTATTATTATTATTATTATTATTATTATTATTATTATTATTATTATCAATAAAAGTTAAGTCCATTTTTTAGGATTCTTTGATGAACAGAAAGATCCAAAGATAAAAAGCTTTTGTAACTTTACACTATACCATTCAAAAGCTTGGAGTCAGTATAATATA
>JAHKKF010514823.1:0-10281 GCA_019740295.1 Labeo calbasu
AAAAAAAAGAAACAATAAAAATGTACTGACCCCAAACTTTTGAACGGTAGTGTATGTGTAAAGCAATGTAAAATTGGTTTCCTTTAAGCCATGTGTACCTAGTAATCAGGACTGCCACATCATGGTGCACAGGATGATCATCATCCTTCATATTGATGCCTTTCTGCCATTTACAGAAGCTGTTCAGGCTGTTGTCCGCATGATGGGTGATTTTCAAATCCTCCTGATAATAGATGAAACAGTTAAATACATAAAATGGGAAAACTGTAATATGTAAAATGTGTATGTATGATTTGTAGGTTTTACAGCCTCAGCTAACCTTGGGTACTTTTCCCAAAGCATTGATAGCAAATTATTATTTCAAGTTCCGTTATGACCAACATAGTTCAATGACTCAGTCTTTACTGAAACCATAGCTTTTCTGAGACACGAACACTATATATATGATTAACAGACATGCAAACAGCACATCAAACACAGTGAACCGAAGCTCAGTTGTGCTTGCATGACGCATGAGAATAAACCTCACTAGTGGCATGCAAGAACAAAACCTATTAGTTTGCACATCAAGCGAGCACAGCTGACCTTTTGTTTACCATATTTGATGTGTTCCATGCATATGCACAATCAGTGTCCATATATGAACACAAGCCAAATCCGATGGGTTTAGAACTACATGAGGAATTTTAAGTAATTTTCAAGTAATTTTTATTTTGGGGTGAACTAATCTGCAGAGGTTCTCAACTCTGGCCCTCAAGGACCACTTTCCAGCAGAGTTTCCGGCAGTTCCAGCTGTAATCAAACACACCTGAGCAAGCTAATCTAGGTCTTTGGGATTAATAGAAAGCTACAGGCAGGTGAATTTGATCAAGGTTAGAGCTAAACTCTGCAGGAAAGTGGACCTTGAGGCCCATAAATAAGAATCCCTGCTTTAATGCATAAATCACTAAAAGAAAAAACTCAAAAATTGCCCCCAGCCACAGATTTTGGGATTTAAACACATGTCTAGAGTAATTTGCAGGTTTGTTATCAATTCATGATAAAATAAGTGAATATGTGAAATAAAACCTGCCTCTGTACCAGAAAGGGTTAAAGGGGTTTAAGTTAATACCCCAAACAACATTCTTTGATAACATTCTTGTAACAATTTGAGTCCCACAGATTCACACCGAACAGCTACAACTGTTGTCACTCTTCTTCTGATTGTTTAATCCTTCTTGGCACACACAGAGTTTGGATATTTACAGGAAAGACAACCGTATTTATATAAAGTCTGAACCAAAAAAACACTGATCAACTAGTTTTAATTACGTATTTAAAAGCACATCAAAGATGTCAGAGCCTCTGTTCAGAGATACATGTCTCTGTTCTCCAGATGTGGAGAAAGCAAATCACTTTTTCCAAGTCTGTATTTCTTTACTGAGTTGCTAATATTACTCTAGGCATAGGAAACTAAAACCCAATGACATATACTGTATTTATTCATGTTTCCCCTGGTGAAAAAACCAGCATACGCCGGTAGGAAGGTTTTGATGCTGGGATGCTGGTTAGGTAGGTTTTGATGCTGGTTTAAGCTGGTTCTTTGCTGGTTTATGCTGGTCCTTGACCAGCAACATGACCAGCTAAGGACCAGCATAAACCGGCAAAGGACCAGCATAAATTAGCTAAGGACCAGTTTAAACCAGCATCAAAACCTACCTACCAGCATATGCTGGTTTTTTTTCACAGCGGTCTTGTTTGCAGCCATGAATCCAAACAATTTCTATGGTTATCACTATGCCAATAAACAAATTTCAGGAGCAACTCTGCACAACAATGAGTAATTAAAGACATTTTAAAGTGTCCCTATTATGGATTTTTGAAAATTACCTTTTTATGCAGTGTGTAACACAGCTCTATGTGAATGAAAACATCCTGCAAAGTTTTAAAGGAGAAGTCCACTTCCAGAACAAAAATTTACATATAATGTACTCCCTTGTCATCCAAGATATTCATGTCTTTCTTTCTTCAGTCATAAAGAAATTATGTTTTTTGAGGAAAACATTTCAGGATGTTTCTCAATATAATTGACTGCTATGGTGCCCTGATTTTAAACTTCCAAAATGCAGTTTAAATGCGGCTTCAAACGATCCCAAACGCGGTTGTAAACAATCCCAACCAAGGAAGAAGTGTCTTATCTAGCGAAACGATTGCTTATTTTAATTTAAAACATACAATTTAAATACCTTTTAATCTCAGGCTATAAACATATTTTTTTCTGCTGTAAATTTGGGCATTTTAACTTGGTGTGTGTATGTGATTGACTCCCTTTTGGAGCCTGTCTCTAGCCACCAATCGATGAATTGCAGTTTAAATCACTTCCATGTTGGTTTCAAGAGAGAGACTGGGAGGTTGCTGCTTGATTTGAATACACTAAAGCACTGTGGAGATATAGCTTCGTGTCTGTTTTGGCATCCTCCTCGTCAAATTCATTTATGCATTATTCAAGAACGGTTTGACTAATCAATTTGAATTCCATAACTTTTTTGCCAGCATGGTCTGAAGATGATCTGAGCCAATTTTGGTAAAATCTGACAAAGTGTCTAGGATGAGTTTGAAAAAGTTATTTTTTGTATAATTGAAAATTGTGACCCGTAGAAATTTGTCAGCTTGACTCAACATGAGCCAAAGAATCAGAGCATAAACATGAGTCCAAATTTGAACTGCTGGTGGCACTAGAGAGTTTGAGTTAGAGACTCCAAGACTTGCTCTGGTTAATATTGAGACTGCCCTCTGTCTGTGTGCCAAATTTCATACCGTTCCCACAAGCAGTTTTATAGGCTTTCGTAGACTCCCAAAGAGGAAGAAAAAGGCTAATAATAAGAATGCTAACGATTAAATGATTACAAGAGGTGCCTATGCACCTTTGGTGCTTAGCCCTTAATAAGAAAACTAACGGATGCAATAGGATGTGACGTAACACAAATGTGATGTGTATGATCTAAACCACAAAACACTACAAAAAATAACATCTTGCGTCATTTGTGTTTTAAGTGTTTGTTCTCTCTCTCTTAAACACCCCATGTGATGACACATTTAGAGAATATTCTTCACATCAAGCCACCAAAGCAAAAAGTGAGTGATTACCAACCTAAATCAAAAACAGCTGCAGACCCCTGAATTAGGTGATTCATCCCACATTTAAATGCAGCCATCAACACCGAAACCTTGCAGTGTGTACGTGGTCATAGTGCACCAGGTCTGTTTTGCAACAATGATGTTGACTCAGAATGTCTGCCATGTATTTTTAGAACAAGGGTTTGCATGACTGCTTTGTCATTTCACTTACCTCGTCCTTTTCCAGCAGAATGAGACGCACGACAGCGATGTTGATGGCATTTCCAATGCTGGCGTCCCGAAATAACCCTGCCACCTATAAAAGACAACATTCTCACATATGGAATTGTAAATAATTCAAATATTATCTAAAATGTCATCTCGATTTGAGGCCAATCTAACATCACAACACTTCCACCGCAGTGATTTATACATTCTGGGTCATCAAAATATTTGTTAAAATAACCAGTAATGGCAGTTTGTTTTGATGCCCCTGGAATGGAGAGCATTTGGATGAAAACTCTAGAAATGGATAGTGTATCTGTGACAGCTGTGTGCGGAGCCTTACGCTGTCTGTGATCTGGCCACTGACTAGAGGGAACGATAATAATAATGTTGTAGCGTTTTTAATGACTGGTATGGGGAGGATTTAGTGTGAAATAACCTCAGATAGCTTACTGTAGCTGCTGTTTTCAACAAGCCTGAGGACAGATCACATAATGACAGATTTTTAGGAACGATGACAGCCGAATTAATCGCAGATCTTTACAGGGGCTTAGATGAAAGACAGGGGAGCTCAAGCCCCCCTAAATAGGGTCAAGGAATTGCTATGCAGACAAGCAACCAAAATAAGTCAGAAAGTATGCCAGAACACTTGATATGATTGACATACTGATACTGAACTAAGGAGTTTAGAAAAAACAGATTTTCTGTTGGCAAGACGCTAGAAGTTCTGCTCTCATATCAAAGCTCTCCTTGAGGTAAATGTGGTCTGAAATGTGATGAGGCATTTTCTATGCTTCTGTGGTGCTCATTACAAAGTGTTCCAGTGCATTAATGAGGCACCTTTGAAGCCGTTCTGTCTTTTTGAGGTGAAGCAACTTCTGCTGACATTAATCTGATCTTGGATGAGTCTATGGCACACTCAAAAATCTGGTTAACTTTATTATAATGCCTTGATATTTTAGAACGCAGGTACTTCTGTTACAGTTCTCTGCAGTGATCAAGCTTAAATTTAATATTCTGGCAAATATATTTATCAAGGTGATGTAAACCAAATGTATAAATAACTTGGGATCAGTAGTCATTGCAATTAATTAGTGAATTTCTGGGCATAACTTATCCTTGATTAAACTAGAGACATTAATAAAAGCTAATATCATGGCTTGTTATGCAGAAGCATGCTTTTACTTAAAAAATCTGGCTAACAATTTTTGCCTGACAGATAAAAAAAAAAAATCTTTCAGCATTTACATGTAATAAGAGACCCAAGCCATATCTAGTAACTAGAATATCATAGGGGGTGGGAGCTTTTAACTTGGATCATTAAGCACCCATCTAGTAACCACCCTTAATACCCTAGCACCCAATTAGGAATCGCTTTCCAACCACCAGAACACCCAAGCAATAGCATAGTAATGTAGTAAGAACCACTCAGAACAAATCCTATTATGTTCAGAAAATGTAAACCTCTAGTTGTAATTCTGTAGTTGTCATTGTAATGACATATTTGGTAAAAATGCATTATGAACACATATCAGCAATGGTGCAGTATGTTTGCTGGAGAGAGGATTTCAAGAGCTCAATGGTGCCTGAAGGCCAAATAATTCTTTCTCTCTACTGATTCTTTAACTGCAAACTGCAAAAGAAGCTATAGTGGTTATAGGATGTTAATGGAGTATACTGTGCTTGCCTACTTTTATCATTTTTTGGGGAAAAATCACTTCAAATTAACATGTTGAACCACTTCCTACCAATTTGTCCCATGAGAATATCAAAAATAGATCAAAGAACTTGAATCTGCGAAGCAAAATCTTTCACCCTCGCATGAAATATCCATTCACATTGGGTGAATTGACTAGATTTCACTCAAGAAAATTAGCAGAGCAATGGTAAACGTACTTTTAGAATGTTCCTTCCTATGTCAGCATTAGACACCAAGGTAGCTTACTAACATGTGGAATAGAGCTAAACATAGTTAAACACGCTTTGTGTCTCCTTCATTTTTCCATCAGCCTACAGCTACAGCTCTTTTTAGCCTGCTCAACAATACATAAAAACAAGTCAAATACTGCAGCAATGAGTCTACATCGCCAGGCCTGCCAACTCATGTTTAAAGTAGCAGGACAGACCTACAGGAGAAGCTGCCTGGCAGGAAACTGAGGATAATGGAACGTTTCCCTTTCATAGAATGTTCTTCAATACTAACCAAGTGTTTGGAATGGAAAACTTTTTTCCCTGAAGGCTTTTCCATCCTCAAAAAACAGAAGCCAGACAAAGCAGAGTATATTTTGGAAAATGTACCTAACAGGCTGGTTCAGTAACACGGTTAGCTGACTTGGATCCAGCTCAGGAGCAACTACCAGAATCAGTGCTGCCTAAAGGCACAGTGTAGCTATTTGAGGAGAAGAGAGCCAGCGGGGTGAAAGCTGAAGGGATGAAATGAGGACAGTTTGAAACAACACATCGGAGTTAAGAATGTGAAAAGGAAAATGCGGATTTGAAAACTTTTGGAATTTTTTCTTTGGTTGTTCCTGATGAGGTGGAGACTGAAAGGGAAAACAGCTGAAAAACTCAAAACAAAAACTGCTAAAAGCATAAGCTGGATAAACAGTACGAACAACTACATTCACTGTATAAATAGTATATGTAGGAAAATGTGTGTAGTGGCAGCTGCCATCACAATGTTAGGTGGTTGCTAGGATGTTTCAGGTTGTTGCTTAAAACCCATCAAGTGAATGCTTTGATCATGGGATTATTTTCAACTACCTAATCATTCTCCAGATGAAATTCTTAAATCTGTTTGGTTTGAAAAGTAAAGTGTCACAGGATGAGACATATGCAGAAGGTTAATACTTAAGGTTGCAATACAGCAGATTATACTGCAAAAAACAATTACTGACAAGTACAGAAAAAAATCAGTGCAATCATATTCATCTGTGCTAAAGAACTTGCATAATTACTAAAAAAAAAAAAATTCCTCCACGAGTAACTTGAGCTTTTATATGGAAGCCTGTTTCCGGACAGAATATAAAATAAAAAAGAAATAAAAAAAACAAAGTCCTATTATCAAGTATCTTTTTTTTTTTTTGTTCTGTGGTGGCAACACAAAAAAACAAACAAACAAACAAAAAAAACAGAATTGCATGATTTAAACCAGAATTCTGACGTTTACATCTCGTAATTCTAAAAAAAAAGTCCAAATTGTGAGATAAAAGTCACAAGTACACAGGCTTTCATAGTTTTCTCACAGTTCAGAGTATGTATCTTGTAATTCTAAAAGAACTGCAATTACAAAAGAACTGCGAAATGTAAACTCAGAATTCTGACTTTTTTTCTCGCAGTTCTGAGTTTACATCTCATAATTCTAAAAAAACGTCCAAATTGTGAGATAAAAAGTCGCAATTATCTTTTTTGTTTGGTGGTGGAAACAAAAAAACAGAATTGTGCAATGTAGACCTGAATTCTGGCTTTTTTTCTCGCAGTTCCAAGTTTACATCTCGGAATTCTAAAAAAACAAAGTCCAAATTGTGAGATAAAAGGTCGCAACTATCTTTTTTGTTCAGTGGCGAAAACAAAAAAAAAGAATTGTGCAATGTAGACCAGAATTCTGACTTTTTTCTCGAAGTTCAGAGTAAAAGAAGCAATTTTGCATTTGTTTTACTGTTTCTGTTCAGACAGTGAAACTCAACAGGTTCCAAAACAACAGGTAACACCACTGACTTTCAGTCTATGAATAAAAAATACATTTTCACATCAAAATATGCATACAGGTGTGGAATGACATGAGGGTTAGTAAATGATGACAGGACAGTTATCTCAAGGGGAATAGAGCTGCTTGGGTTAGAAAACACCATGAATTATTTGTAGATCATTTATTTACTCACAATATTCATGACAGAAAGCACATAGCTCACAACTCCTTTGCTCCCATGGTACTCCACCATTTTAGGATCAGCCACTACCAGAGTCTCTACCCACTTCTCAGTGCTTATGGAGCGCTGTCTAATCCGTCTGCGATGTTGACGTCTCTCCCAGCGCTCTCTTTGCCTCTCCACCTGCTTTTCCCCTTCTAAAGTATCTAAAGAAGATTAAAAATGACCTTGGATCATATGTGAATGATGTGCTTTAATAATGAAAGACATCTGTTCATAAATTATTGAGCCCCATTGAATCCTACACCCTGAAGTCCTACCTCTGACCCCACAGGTCGCATTAGTTGTGTGCTCCCCAAACAGAGGCTGCACCAGCTGGTGCTCTGATTGGACAGCATGTCGCTTGTAGATTGCGTGAGCCTGTGGGGCCGACTCTTCTCGTGTCGACTCCAGTGGACTAATAAAGAATTTCTCTTCTGAAAGCTTGAACAGCCCTGTCTAGAAAGAACACAAGGTCAAAGTAACATGACATAAAATTAAACAGCATATAGTCACGCGATTCACATTCACTCTCAGTATGTTGTACCACAGGGCCCCTACTACTTATTATTGCAACACCTTAATATTAAACAGATTTTTATTCAGAATGGTACAAGTTTAACAAAAACATTGTGTATCATTTACCATCAAAGGGTCAGTGATCGACTACACCAAGGAAAAATCATTAAAAAGGTTTTTAAATAAAATTTTCAAGGTCAAATGTATTTTTAAAAAACATCATGAATTATTAATTCATAAATACTATATTATTTTAGGGGGGAGAGACACTACATTAAATTTTATAACATGAAGCAAAAAAGTTAAATTTCTGAGGTTTTCAGAAGACTTCCTGACCTTGTGAAAAATGTTTTTACTCTGCATGTTTGCAGACAAAAGGTTTTTTTAAGCAGAGAAGCATTATGCCAAATTGATTATAGTTTTGTTTTTTGTTTTTTTTGTTTTTGTTTTTTAAAAATTTAATTCTTTTAAAGAGGATTTTTTTTTCTTTATCATCAAGAAAGTTGCATGACCTTGCAACTTTTTTTTTTTTTTTTTTTTTACTTTATGCAACAACCACCCTTCCACCCCTCAAGGCCATCAAATTTAGTAGGGATGCTAGGAGCATGTCCCATCAATATCCAGCGACTAGTAAATTTTTTCCTTGCAATAATTTTGATAAAACAATTCAAATATATTCATATATGTGACCCTGGATCACAAAACCAGTCATAAGGGTCAATTTTTTCAAATTGAGATTTATACATCATCTGAAAGCACTTGATGTATGATTTGTTAGGATAGGATAATATTTGGCTGAGATTTTTTGCAGGGTGCAAAAAAATCTAAATATTGAGAAAATCGCCTTTAAAGTTGTCCAAATAAATTTCTTAGCAATGCATATTACTAATCAAAAATTACGTTTTGATTTAATTACGGGACGAAATTTGCAAAATATCTTCATGGAACATGATCTTTACTTAATATTCTAAGTAATATCCCAATGATTTTTGGCATAAAAGAAAATTTGACCATTTTGACCCATACAATGTATTTTTGGCTACTGTTTCAAATATAACCATGCTACTTAAAACTTTTTTGTGGTCCATGGTCACATATATGGTCTGTCAGTGTCTTGCGGGTTTACTTTTATTTTTTAATTAACCTTTGTTCAACCAGGATTGTCTCAGGATTGTCCACCCTAAATAAGACTTGATATAAGGCTATTAAGACTTGGCAGCACCTGAGAAGTTAAAGTAAATATGCTGGAAAACCCTGCTTATTACAGGAAATTGATTTATTGCATGAACAGAGCAAGAACATAAGTGTTTAAACTGCACATGCACAATTCAGCAGTTAAACTAAATGTATGACGCAAACCGTTTGCCGAAATATCTACAAAATGAACAACAGCTGTGTGCGGTTTAACTGAATCAGATGCATGTGAAAGTTGTGTTTGTCACTGAACTTACTCATTTTTAAATTTAAAATTAAGTGATTAAGTGATGTATAGCATCTTTATGGGCATATATCATGAAGTACAGAACTGAAATTCTAATGTTGTCAGAACTGTGTAATTGATGTCTTGAGGAACATACTGACATAAACTCCCTTTGTGAGTGTTTTGGCTATTTATCTGTAAATAAAGGCTTTAGAAGACATGAATTCCAGTAAAAAGATATATAAAGGGGGTAGGGTGATCACCACCAAATAAACTAAATGTGGGACAATTACTAAGTTTGTGGGGAACAATGTGGGACACGTTCAGCACCTGAAACCGTTATATAAAGTCTAACTTAATAAAAATATTTGTAGTCCGCCTTTCAGTTTGTAAAAATACATTGTCTTTTAGTCCCTTCCAGAAAACACCATTACATCACAATGCAACATAACATAAGAACATTTTCTCTTTTTTGTTGCCATTATGACCCCTTGTAAAATAGGGATTATCTGGAACAAGGGCAATTTTGTTTTCTGACAGGGAACACAGGGAATCACCCACTCCACATTTTGACTGACAGCCTCACAGCCTCTTAGTGACTATGTTTACTCCTTGCTTTTCAACCACTGGATAGGATTTTTAAAAAAAACATCTGTTTTATTTGTGTGAGGCAGGTTGCTACTTCTGATGAAGCCCTGTTAAATATAGATGAAACATACGCCGCAAGCTTTCTTAAAAAGGCAAAAGAACACATGCACGTTTTCTTAATATGACAATTAAAAACCACAGCCTGATGAAAATGAGGGACATTTTCTCAATATGTGACGTGTGGGACAAGGGGTGAAAATTGGGTGCGGTACAATGCAGAGCGGGGCGGGTTTGTTACCCTAGTTGGGGTTTTACTACTTTTAAAGGGGAAATCCACTTTCAAAACAAAGATTCACATATAATGTACTCACCCCCTTGTCATCCAGGATGTTCAGGTCTGTCTTTCTTAATTCGTAAAGAAATTATGTTTTTTTGAGAAAAACATTTCAGCATTTTTCTCCATATAATGAACTGATATGGTGCCCCGATTTTGAACTTCCAAAATGCAGTTTAAATGCGGCTTCA
>JAHKKF010514824.1:0-17496 GCA_019740295.1 Labeo calbasu
TTTTTTTATTTTTTATTCTTGCAGTTGAATGTTTGTAATTTCTTAATGTATAAAAAAAATAAAGTTCTAAAAAAAAAAAACAGGGCTGACATGAAACAGGTGACACCAATAAAACGATTTATATTTTATAGAAAACTGTATTTAGAACAATACACAAATGTGATTTTTGTATCATTTTGCCTTCTTTTTGCAAATTAAAAGTCATAGTGAAAAAGAAAATCATAGTGAGGGACAGGCCAAAAACCTTACCCTTATCAGCATAAATGCTATTTAAATCATATAAAATATATTTCATTGATTTTAATTGGTTGTAATATTGATGAAAGAATACATAGTATTATTGTTTTTAAATCACAAATTTATGTGTTGTTACATTAAATCTATGTTTATTAAACTATTAGTACATTACTAGTACTAGTATGTACTACTAGTATATTAAATTATTTCTTAGGGAAGCCAAAGGCTAGGGCTGGGAGTCGATTCCAAAAAGAATCGATTCCGAGGCGTTGGGAATCGATCCCAACAAAAGGAATCGACTCCTCATTCATAGCCGTTTTCAGTTCAACAAATCTATGGGCGCCTCTCAAACGGAAGGCTGCATCATACGAAGGCTGCGTATTTCGCCTGCTGTCATTAAATATCGCTGAACATCGAGTCACTAAAATAAACTGAATAAAAAGAGTTGGTACTGAGCTCGTTTGAGTTTGAGGATGCAGTCTTGCTCGCTAATAGTGATTAAAAGTCTGATTCGTTCCCACGAAAAGGTTCTTTCGGATAAATCGTTTTAATGAACCAGTTCAAAAACGATTCGGTGGAACTGCCTTATATTGTCCACAGTTTTGAGCGCGGCACGATAGAATAGATCATGATGTGATTGAGGGTCTTAATCCTATTTCCATCTTGAATAAAATGCTATTTTTAACCTTTCTATCAGTCAATGATAATTCTGAAAGAAAACGCCGAGAGCACAGATCAGTGGCCGAGAGCTCACTCATCTCATTGACAGATGAACCACGAGCTCTTATCAGTGTTGTTGTCCTGGTTATTTTGTTTCAGTGTACAGTTTGTTAATTTTGCGCAAAGCATAACGTTTAAGTACACATTCAGCTGAACTGTGCCTTGTTCCATTCATGCAATAAACGCATGGCCACTGCTGCGCTGTGGGCTATGACTGATTTCATGTGCAGTGCAGAATGCCTATATATATATATACCTTATAAATACCTTTATATCCTAAAGTCATGGCGAAATTAGGTTCCTCCACACACACACACACACACACACACACAAAACAATTTTGAAAGAGAATCGAAGGAGGAATCGATTCTTGGAATCGACTCTCATCGATTCCAGAACCAGGAATCGGACTCGATTTCAACATTTTCGGAATCAAACAGCCCTGCAAAAGGCACAAATCCGTGGAATGACCCAGATCAAATAATCACTATCGGACAAAAAATATGTTTACATGAATAAAGTGGATGTGGTTTGAGGTTGAACGATATTTTAAATCTGTGACAACAAACCTGCTAGGTTTATATGTCACAGCTTCTGCTTGATGTGGAAATTATGCACATGAGAGAGATGCGAAAGCGTAGGCATATATGTTGTTGTCTTTTTTACGGGTAAGGCTGAGTTTGTTCCACAGATAGTGAAATGTTTGATGGTAGCATAGTTGTACATCATCAAAAGAGTTGAACTTATATATTCAGAGGCATGTTATCTCTCACGATCAAGAATTATGACCAAACATGCTCATATTGTGGCGTTTTCAGTCCGAAAAAAGAGATATTTCAGTATATTTCTGCTTATCTCAGTCTATCAGTGTTTGAAACAAATTGTGGTTAGTAATTTTAAGAGCAAGCACATTAATGGTTTACAGCATGTTACAGTTTTTATGGCACTGTTGTTAATCATTTCCTCCCTAAATAGATAACATAGCTAATTAATGCACATCTAGGTATCCAACTTATTTTTTAACGTGGAAGTAAGGGCAGTATGGGCAAGATTTCCAGTTCATTAGCCGCTATAGGGAAATAACGAGAAGAATAACTACAAATCAGCATGTTCATAATTAAGATTATACATTAAAGTAGTATAGTAAGACACACCAATTTGCAATATCAAGCAGCAAAACAAGCTGTTTTGTACAGCTAAAAAAGCTGGACGCGGATGAGACCAGAAGCCAGGCCCATAACATTTACAAATGGGCCCCTTCTTACTGGGGAAAAAAGGCAGATACATGCCACATTTATGAGATCTCATCTTCCAGTACTTCTCTTTATGTACCTCACCAAATAATAAGCCAATTTAATTCATCATTCAGTATAGTCTCTTTATTATATATTTATGGTTAGAAAAAAGATAGAATTGTTGAAGAAAAAAAGCACTGAACAAAACTGATATTATCATTGATTGTTGGTCCATGGGACCAAAATAATGGCCAAGACTTTAGAGACTTTATATACATTTAGCTTGGCATAGCTACATTAGGTTAGCATTAGGCAGCTGCACAAGCAACCAGATGAAACCATCTGACATAGAGAACATCAAGACTGTGTAATGTGAGCAGTTGAATGAAGTACAGCAGCCATATGCAGATTCAGACATTCAGGAAAATCTGGTAGAAAGGCAATACTTTTGTCTTGCGATATTCTTTAGTGTAGCTTAAGTATAATTCATCCAGCAGTAAATCCTAGAGAAGTTAAAGCATGAGCTCACTGATGCCACTACAAATGGGCTCAGACAGCAAGACGAGAGTTGTGGTTCATATCTCTGTGGGATCCTCCCCGTTTCTGCACTTCACGCATGTCCACATAATCGGTGTTGTCTAGATCATGCCGATTTACGTTCCTCTGAAACAGTAGAAGTATTTTTGTTTGAAGTACTGGTGCATCCATCAGACAGCCACAGACATATTGCATTAATTGCACACATAAAGTGATGGCAGAAGAGAGGAAGGCCCTTACCTGCATTGGCACGTAGGTCAGAGTGTCAGAAGACTCCATATTTTTTGCCTGCAGAGGAAAATGAAAAACACAATATATAAATGCATAACAGCTCAGCAGGAGGATATAAGTGTAAACTTAGAATAACAAAATATTTGATCCACAAAAAGTATTCTTGTAGCTTCATAACAGTATGGTTGAAGCACTGATGTCACATGGACTATTTTAATGATCTCCTTACTACCTTTCTTGGCCTTGAATGTGTCAATTGCATTGCTGTCTATGCACGGTAAGAAAGCTTTCGGATTTCATCAAAAATTAATTGGTTTTCTGAAGATGAATGAAGGTCTTACCAGTTTGGATTGACATGTGAAGTGAGTAATTAATGACAGAATTTTCATTTTTGAGTAAACAGTTTTTTTAAATGTAAAGTTCACCCAAAAATTAAAATGAGCTTACAATGTACTGATCTTCAAGCATTACAAGATGTAGATGAGCTTTTCATCAGAATAGATTTGGAGAAATTTAGCATTTTAGTATTTAGCATTACATCTCTTACTCACCAATGGATCCTCTGCAGTGAATGGGTGCCATCAGAATGAGAGTCCAAACTGCTGATTAAAACATCCACAAGCAATCCACACACACAACATGTAACATCTCGTGAAACTGTGTGTTTACAAGAAACAAATAAATAATAAAGTGTTTTAACTTTCAACTGACGCTAGTGGCCAAAATAATCCATAATAAATTTACTTGTAAGCATCTGTGGATATTTCTTTCCTGATTCAGACAAGACATGACAGGAACCAACTGTTTAAAGTTAAAAATGTCTTCATGATGGATTTGTTTCTTTCAAACACACAGCTTCTTACTTCACAAGATGTTAAATGATGGATTGGAGTCGTGTGGTTTACTTGTGGATTGTTGTGATTTTTTTGTCAGCTGTTTGTGCTCTCATTCTGACGGCACCCATTCACTGCCGAGGATCCATTGCTGAGCAAGTGATGTAATGCTACATTTCTCCAAATCTGTTCTGATGAACAAACTCGTCTACATCTCGGATAGCCTGAGGGTGAACATTTTTATTTTGCATGCATTATTCCAAGATACTAAGTAAAATCGATCAAAAAAAATCAGTTAAACCGCAACAAACAGCACACTATAAAAGTAATGCTTGCACAAAAACGACAGAACAGAAAACAGGACAGAAAACACAAAACAGCATTAAAATATTAATCATAAAACATATATTTCTGCTCTTAGATGCTGACTGATAAAGGATATCCACCTTATTCTTTAACACTGAAGTAAGCATATAGGCGAGACGTCCGGTTCATTAGCCGCTACGTGGAAATAAGGAGAATAACAGCGTGCAGTAAACGGTAAAACTGTTTGAACTACAAACCAGTGTGTTCATAATTAAGATAACATATTAAAATAATATGGTAATACACACCAGTGTGCAATATCAAGCAGCAAAACGAGCTGTTGTGTACAGCAAAAAATAGCTGGACGCAGATGAGACCGGAAGCCAGGTGCATAAAATTTACGAGGTGGATATATTTGATAAATTCATACCACTTAATGAATTTATTTTATAAAATAATTTTGATGTAAACTTGTGTCATTTAATTAGTTATTTTTATTTATTAAATGGTGATTGTTTTATAAAAGGCAGTAAAGTCCTTGAGGCAGTGCTGTAGTGTGAATATAGTGTATCATAACAGCACCGTGACTGCGGTATATTCACAATATAGCACAGCCTCTTTTTCTTGATTAAATAAATGAATGCAACAAGACATACAGACACTATACTAATACAACATTCAGTGGTAAAGACACTATAAAACAACACAAACATAAAATCAAAAAGCAGTAAAGAAGTTTTACCCTCAATCTGATGTAGCATGCAGTAAGAATAATGCTGTAGAGAGTCAGCATTGCCACCGTTATTATCAGACCACAGAATAGTAGGATATACTTGTCTTCAAGTATGGGCCTTTCTACAGCTGTGTCATTCTGGTTATGTATTTGGTCAGAGAATGAACAACTGTTCTTCTGTGGAGCCAAAGGGGTACTGCAGCCTTAAAAAATAATTTGTACATAGGTTATTGATTTAAGAAAAAAAAAAAAAAAAAAAGCAAGACTGCTGTGTTGTTCACATGGGTTGAACTTACCTCGCAAAAGCTTAATTTTCGGTCCTTCTTTTTTTTCGACTGGAAATGGTTTTATTTTGGATATCTCACAGGAAAAATCATTTTTGAGAAAGGCCTCAGGTTTCATCAAGGTGAATATAAATTTATTGCCCTCATTATGCCATTTACAATTGATTTCTTCTTGTACTTGGCTTTCGTCATAAAGCTCACAAACAAAGTCATTATTCATTTTCAACTTAGCATCCAAACCACTAAACTTTTCTTCGGTATCCAACATGCATGTGACACTGACTGAGCCATCATCATTGACTGTGTGGTTGCGAGGTTCACTCACGTTCCAACTAGAAACTGAGGTAACAAAGAAAGAAATCATTTTAGTTCATTTATAGATCAAATGTTTTGCATTTCAGTTCACTCTGAGAAAACAGTTTGATGCTGACAATGTTTATATGCACACAACTGTACAGTTAATATCAATATTCTGAAAACACCATTTACGTGCTTCACAGCTATTGGAGAATTCCTGAATTTACACATATTAAAATCAGCTTAAATATAGTATAAATGATTATTCAGTTGAATGTGGTGAATATTGATGAAACTTTATAGGATTCAAAAGTAATTCAGGCATATGGCAATTGTCTCTGGAAACCAGAATATTTGTTTAATCTGGTTTTGGCAGTCAGGACATTTATAAAATCCTGATTAATGCAGTGTTTTATTTTAATACACTTAAACATGTCAAGCTAAATTTACCATAAATGGCCATGTTAAAAAAACCTATTGCTTATACTCTGTCTGCTTTCATGCTGGTTTGGACAACAATAAGCAGCTAAACTAGACTGTGCCAATAAGAAACCTGTGCCAAGACCAAACCATCTAGGAGTTTAAGATGGTCAAAAATTAGTCCAAGCTGTTTTAATCAGTATGAACGTACACAGAACAGTAACTGACAACGGCATGAAAAAGGTTACTCTCTTACCATTGTGAAGTATGAAAGAAAAGCTGAGAGTGAGCAGAGTGAACCTGTCAAGCATGTTGCCGTATCCTCGTCAGTTTGACAGTGTGATGGTGGCCAAAGCTCTTCGGTTTGTTTTTGCTGGAGAGAGAAACACAGGAAGTATGTGGGTTAAGTGATTAATATCACCCAGACATTATATTTGTTGCTCAGCATGATGTGAGAAGCTGATTACGTGATAAGAGAAGGCAGCAACTTTTAACACACTTGTTAAACAATTTGTTATTGTGAAGTGAATCATAATGTGTGATGTTATTTGACTTTTTACCACTTTTCTTAAGGTGTCCCAGCTAAGACACGCATCTGTCGGTGAGGAAGTGAGTGGGCAGCTTTCTTGTAATATGAAGTTGTTGAAAGGAAAATGTTTGATCTACAACCATGTTAGGAAAAACCCATATCCTACTAAATGAGCAATCAAGTAATTCTGATCCACTTACTTACTTTCATATGCAGTTTAGTTTCAGAAGCATTCAACTAAATGACATATTCTCATTTTATTCACAATGGTTGTGTGTAAAATTGTGTGTAAACGTGATTTTATATTAGACACAACATTTGCACAGGTTTTTATTATTATTTTTTTTTAAACTACCAATTAGGCATATACATAAAGGGAAGCTTGTTAAAGTTGCAATTAACCTGTCCTAGTTGTGGCAACAGTTGTTTGTGATTCAGACATATATTGTAAACCAAGCTCTTTTCGGTTCCACATCCTGTCGAAGCATCACAAATATGAAAGCACAGCAAGTTATCAAGTAGTATCATGTCCTGTTTTTGTGATGGATAGCTGAAGCTCACAAAACTGAAAAAACATTTGTGATGACTTCGTCTTTGTTGTTCGGTGATAAGAAAGATACTGATGAATACTGATACTGAAAAAATTAACAATTAATAAAAATTAACAAACAAATAGAAAAAAAGCGCTAAAATTTGGTTGAAGCATCTTTTGCTATTGATACAGCAGACAGTCTTTTAACATGTCATGTCACATCATAAAGCGACTCAAGAATTATAATTAATTTTTTTAGTAAGAATATGATTGGTAATTCCAAACAGAGTAACATGCCCCATTATAACAGGTTGTGCAATATGCAACCAGGTAATTTTAATTTTATGTTTAGTTTAAGTCTGTTTTTTTTTAAAGTTTCTGTTTGTTTGTTTGTTTGTTTGTTTGCAAACATGAATTTAGTTGGTTTCAGTATCACATTAAAGGTGGAAAGTATCAGTTAAAACATCAGGGGTGTGAACTTTTTAAAGTCGCTGTATAAAATGAGGTGTAGAGTGTCATATCCACGAGATCTCTCTTTAAAGTTGTTAGAATAATTCTTTACTCCCATTATTTAACCTTAAAGAAACAGTTGATCACTTCTACATCTTGTCAATGCAAACATTAAGATGTTATTATAAGGATGTCTTGAATCTGTTAAGACGAGTATAATTTTATGTGCATGTATGTGTAAACATCTGTCCATGTATACTTAATATTTGTAAATGCTTAACATGCACATTATTAGTTTTTTTTTTATTATTATTATTTTCTCTTTTCCTCTCTTCTTTGAGTTTTAGTTTGTGTTTTGGTTTAGGGGTGGGTTGGGAATAATATTTCTTACTATTTTCTTGTATTTGTATTCTGTTGTTATTGTAAAAGTTTAATTAGATTAAGCAAAAAAAAAAAAAAAAAAAAAAGAAGAAGAAAGAAACAGTTGATCAAACATTTTAACTATCATGTTGTGTTCTGGACAATTTGACCCAGAGAGGTTATTTTGTATCCCAAAAACTAAATGTTATCACATTGGACTAAAATAGGCTTAGATCAGGCCTACGATCAATCCATTCCAAAAAGAAATACTTCAAGAAAACACAAAAATAACAAAAAGATTGAATCCAATATTTGGGAATAATATAGTATAATGGGAGATTAATAAGCAGTTTTTAAAAGTCTGGTCATTTTTTCCAGGAAGACAAAATAACCCTAGTAAATAAGTATAAGATTTAAATTTTATACTAAGTGTAGTTCAAGTCTGTTAACATAACTACTAACTATTGCTGGAGACATACTGATATAAAAAATGTAATTAAACTTTCTTTGGAGTACTACTTGTTTCTTAATATTAAGCCTAAAATGTGTTTTAATGTCACTATTGATGAGAACTGTATGATCTTTAAATAATATTGGACTTTAAAGGCAAAACAGTTAAAATTCCAGTTTACCACAATCAAATATACTTAAGTATATATTTAGTTGGATTTCAGCACTGCTGTTAGTTGTTTTTGTACACTTAAGGAAACCAGTTTAGTATAGTTAAAAGTACAATTGCAGGGTATTTTTATTAAGTACATAATATGTAAAGGTGTTTAACATGAAATAAATGTATTTTAAATACATTTTAGTATATTTATTTTTCACTAGGGTAGGTAAAGGGTTTTCAGCACGGCACAAGGGTTAAATGTAAATATGTTTATTTAATTCTAATAAAATTGAAAGAAAATGAAATAACAAAGACAGTGGTCAAATATTATGTAAATACATGTGAATACATGCAAGTGAGAATTCATGTGATTACATGTAATTGGAAAATACAGTTAGCACATGTCAATACATGCAGGTTAAAATTACATGAAAATACATGCAGGAGAAAATGACATGCGAGTACATGCAGGTGAGAATACATGTGAGTACATGCAAATGGAGATATTACCCCCTTAGAATTTCATATAGCTCTCTTTTTGCGAAAGCATAGGTGCTGTAGATGCGGAGGGCCTCCATTTGAAAGCGACCATCTGTGTAATAGAGATGAGTGAAATCTGAGTGACATTTGTTCACATCTAACTCAACATGACCAGTCTGTTCATTAGAATAAAATCAGTAGAATAGACATGTTTCTCACCTGTAGAATAAGACTGCAGAAAGTGATGATGAGAATGGCATACAGCAGAGGAAGTGGGCCTACATCATTTATGACAGCTTCCCGCTCTGAAGTCTGGCTCTGGCTCTGAATCTGGCTCGGGGTGGATGCAGTGGGGCAGACTGGGGTTTCTATGAAAAAAGACAGAACATTAGTTATTACTAAAGTTGCCCTCTGGATGGCACCCTACACCCACTCAGTACTACTTTCACTGAAAACTTGGGCTATGTAAGCCTTTGTGAATCATTTAAATTTGAACAAAGATCAAAATTTAGTGGATGAGGCCTCCTTTTTTTTTTTTTTTTAACAACAGGAAGCTGTTGGTATTTAACTGCCACCATTCTCATCTTTGATGAATGTTTTTTTATTCCTTTTAGCTTTTTTTAAAAGCTTAACTTAGCACACTTGCGTCATAAGGAAATCTACATTTTCAAAGAAAAACATCATTCTCGCGTAAAGTCAAAGTTTCCACTGGTAATATCAAAATGTAGAGCACAAAGTGCTGTTAAGTTAAACCTGCTGGGGAGGCCCCATTTCCACCCACTTGACTTCAGGTGACCACAACATTTCCTTGTTCACTCTTTTATAATATACTCTCTGGCTCCCTCTAGAGCTTAAACAACGAACAACGGTTAAGTGTCGTGAACACTATATCAAATTTGCTATTTAAAAAAATGTAAACGCCCTGGGATAAAATGTATGGTATTTCATTTAAGTGATTACCTTATGACTATCTTCTAAAAAGCACAGCTTTTTCATTATTTCAATAATTGTTTGTAATGGTAATATAGTAATATTAGCACAAAAACACAACATTGTTATAGATGTATACTTTGACAACCGTGTACAAAAAAGATGAAACTGTGGGGAAACCACATGCAAGAGACTGAAAACAAGACTATCGCTTACCTTGTATGTAAACAACACTGCCGTTCCCAACCGTTCTGAGATATGGAGGTGGGAAGAGAATCTCTATTTCACAGCGATAGAAGTCTGTGTCGTTCCCTCGCAGTCCAGCGACGATCATGTCTACTCTTCCAGAGCTAATATTCCCTCTGCAATTAACTGTGCCATCTGTTGTGAAGTAGGGCTCGGAGAGGTTGACATAAGAGCTGCAGATCTTCTCACGGCCGTGCAAACCTTTGTATAGAGATACCTGCATTTCCTCTGGCTTTAACTTTGAACTGAAGGAGCAGCGGAGAGGGACTTCTCCCTCTTTCCCAACCACACGATAAGGCTGAGAAACACGCAGTGCTGGAAACAAAACAAAGGATCATCAGATGTAACCCAAATACTCACTACTGTTTTGTTTGAGTGGCAATTCAACTTTAGAACATTCATATTTTAAGTACAGAAAAGTACATTTATGACAAAAGTACATATAAAGAATTCTGTCAGAATTCTGACTGAAAATGAGAATTTGGATCATGATGGAAGTAAATAGAAAAAAAATTAAATAAACATCTTAACTGTCATAGAACACAAGATAATAGATAAATTCTTAATTAAAAAGAGTAATTAATAATAAAAGCACTTTAGTATTTAAGCTGAATTTTGCCACACATAGGTAAAGCTGTTACTATCTAGACTATCTGTGCCTAAAAGCACAAAAACATTTGAAGCCCAACAGGTACTTACCCAATCCCAGCGGGATATATGTAAAGATTCTAATAAGTGTGATTATCATTGTGTCATGTAATAACTGTGGAGGTATCCCCCCTGTCTCTTTATACTTGAGTGAGTTCTGGAAAGCTTTGTGACATCAGTAACGAAGCAGGAAACCTCAAGCTGACTGCAAATGCCCGTAAAGTGCTCAAATTTTGCAAGTAATGAAGCCAATTTGCACAATATGTGTAATCAAGGGGAAAAAATCGAATGAGCAGAATGAGACTCGAGCAAAAACAGTACAATAGCAGTGGAACTGGAAAATTTGGTTAAGGGTGTGGTTTGACTCTGACAGCCTATCATAAAGCCCAGTGGTCAAGAGATTATTTGACTCTCTGAATTTGGGGAAAAAATTAAAATCAGATACACTTGAAAGCAGATTCAGCACTTTCAAAATTAGTTCAATGAATTCTTTTTTCTTCTTTTTTTGGTCAGCATATCTGCTCATCACTTGCTCAGTGTTGCATCATATCAAATTATAGGGTGTTAGAAAATGAAGATGTCTCTTGGGAGAAAATAAAGAAATAAAACGAAAGGATCAAATATTGTATCAAAATTGCATTCCTTTCTCTTTGGCCACTCTTTATATTAGGTGCTTTTTACCTACTACAATTTAAAGCTTTTTGACATAATGCATTTCTTGTTCTCATACAGTACATGTTGTTCTGTGAAACTAAAATTTGCATTCCTGCATGACATTTTGGAGAACAATGGTTACGTCTTGCCACCCACTACCCTCCTCTTGTTTTCCTGTAGTTTCCTGTCTCACTGTTGCTTACAAATTATACTGATATATTCACCTAATATAATCATACCAGTATATTTTACCATTTACAGTGGGGTGCAATGCATAATATGGCCAATCCTGTAATTACAGATCAAGAGTTTATTTGCAAAATCAAGTAACTCATGCTATGCTATCATGGTTTTATTGTGTTAGTCAGCTGCCTTTTTTTTAAGTTATTTTTTACCTAACCCAACTTCAGTTTGATTGATATTAATTGGAATGCAAAATGAAAAAAACATGATTTTTGAATGTTTTTGCAAATGAACTCTTCAGATGCAATTACACATGCTAAAACTGAAGTGGCATCTTCTATAGTTGTAATGTCGTTATAACCTACAACAGATCATGCATTCATTGTCTTGTGCAAAAGGATCTTGATTAGCTTGATTCTTTAATGAAATAGATTGTATTTTTCAATAAATCATGATTTCAAAACATAAGTCACACTGAAGAAGTGCAAAAATGAAAGATGTTTGCAACTATGAAACACAGCAGGTTTCTATTAAAGTCAGAGCGTCATAGTGTTTCAGTGTAAATAAACACCCACCGGGGTCAAAATCATTCTAATATGGCAATTTGCTGCTCAAGAAACATTTCTTATTATCAATGATGAAAATACCCTTACATTTTTGTGGAAATGGTGATACTTTTTTCAGGATACTTTTATTAATAGAATGTGTTAAAGAACAGCATTAATTTGAAAAAATATTTTTCTAACATTACAAACATTAAATAAACATCTAACATTAAATGTTTTTACTGTTTCTTTCGAGATATTTAATGCATCCTTGCTTTATTATTAATGTCTTTTGTAAAAATCTTGCATACTCCAAACTGGTATTTTATCATGTTTTATAATCAACACAACTGTTTTTAACATCGATAATAATAAAAATATATCTTCAGCACCTAATCAGCATATTAGGATGATTTCTGAAGGATCATGTGACACTGAAGACTGGAGTAATGATGCTAAAAAAAATTATTTTCATGACAGGAATAATTCACATTTTAAAATATATTCAAAAGAAAATCAGTTATTAATATATCACAATATCACTGTTTTACAGTATTTTTTTTTTATCAAATGCAGACTTAAGCATAAGAGACTTCTTTTAAAAACATTAAAAATCCTAATTACTCCAAACCTTTGACCCCCAGTGTACATATATTGCATATATACTTAATATACAACAGCAATAGCTACAAGAACAATTAGTAGATCTGTTTAATACACTCTCTGGGCAGTGCTGCTTAGCTGATAGGAGGTACAAATGTAATATTGCAATGCTGCTGATATCTGCTGGATGCTGAGCTCCTCAGCGTCGTCTGAATCCTCCTGGTCTTGTGTTTATGTAGGGATTCTCAGGAGGCTCTGCGTTCTTGAGTTTATACTGAAATAAAAACACCATATCAGCAACTTCATAGTGCTAGTACATGAAACAACTTTTAAATCTTGATTTTGTGTGATTCCAAATATACACTTTGAATGAATATAGGGTTGATCATGAATTTTTAGAGGCCGTTGTGACCCTGCTGCAAAGAACTGCATGTGCGGTTGCAGATATGGATACTCACTCTGAGGTAATAGCTGAAGACTGTGATAAACACATTATACAAAAAGATGACCCCACAGCCAACACTAAGCGGCAGTGTCTGATCAGTGGGACAAGTGTCAAGTGATACTATAGGTGGCAGAGCATCTGAAATCAACAAAAACAATACTAAATAAAACATATGCTGATGTATTGTACACTTTCTACTGTAAAAGTGCTGTTGCTGTATACGATTTTCATAGGTCTTTTATCCCATAATCTGTATTGGTTTAACTAATCAAGTGAAAATGTTGCAGTCATTGACTGGTTTAAACTCTTTAAGCAGGGGATGCAACCAATGTCTATTCACGAATCAAATCATAACCACATTCAAATGTGAATTAAAATGAAGTGATTTGCTTCTTGTTTTACCTTTAATTATCAATATCTGGGGCGCAGATTGCCTGTTTTGTGTGTCCTCAGTGTCGATTTTGCACACGTAGAGTCCCGTGTCTTTAGCTTCAGTCCTTAGGATCCTATATGAGACAGAAGAGTTTTGTATGTACACTTGAATCCGCTGTAATGATTCATTACTGTGTACATCACTCGGGTTTTTTGGGCGCAGTTGTTCATCTCCCTTGTATAGAGTAAATGTTTTTTTGCTCTCTGGAAGTGGTGGACAGGACACAAATGCTGTTGCATTTTCACCCACTCTTTTTATTTCTTTGATTTGATCTGAAAGACAAAAGCATATATACACATTTTTTGTTTTTTGAAAGAGAAAGTTAGAGATTGAGGATGTGGTTTCCTCTGCTTGTTTTTTCCCCTCTATTGATTTGTTTGTTTTTTTAATACAAAGTTTAATATTAATCCAACATCTCTCTCTGATAAATATTCTGGATCACACAGTTATAAATATCCACCAGGAAGCAGATTCATACTCTGCACACCACATAAATCAACTGCGTAACTGAATTAAGAAGCAACAGAGAATCTCAAACCTTTGTCGAGATAGCAGCTTGAGGAGGATTCTGTAAGTTCAGCATGGAAGATAGTAAGGAGAATAGCCACTGCTATGATCATCTGCTCAAGCATTTCTGCACTGCTACTCCGAGCACGTGAAAACAGGGGAAAATGACTTCAGAGCTTTTACAGATAGAGGCACGGGTCAGACGGGGTGATGGGGTTGGGGCGGTTTCCTACATGCGTCACAACTTAACACTATGGAGGACTGAGGTAAACAGCCAAACATTTGACAGGGGACTCGAATGGTTGATCTTTGCATATACTATTCTCTGGAGAAAAATAAAGTGCTCCCTTATGGTTAACTTCTTTTGTTCTTAATGTAATAAAAACAACGAGTCGAAGAAGAAAACGGGGAAAACTGCTATGAACTGAAAATTATTCCAACACAACCAAACCACAACAAAGAAAATAAACACAGACTAGACATTTTCCAACCAATGGGGTTTTTAAAAACTGAAAAGTCAGTGAATAGTCTTCCTTGTTGTGGATTTTCACGTAACAAGATCACATTTATCCGTTTTTTTTTCTTCACTATGTGCATTGAAACTTCTCGGTACTGTCACACCTGTCACGCACAAATACATTGCCTTGCAGTGCAGCTTTGCAGTGATAAGAGGAAATGAATGATAACAAAAGGAACGAAGAGGTGTTGACGGCAGTGTTGTGGTTACGTTTTACATTCACAGTTACAAAGACAATTTTACCATCAGCATTCTGTAACATTCTGCAACTGCTGACTGCATTTACGAGCAAACCAAGGCTTCTCTACCTCTGAATGCAGCGTTGCGTTTTCTACTAGTCTACGAGTCATTAATGAATTACGTACATCCTGTTTTAAAAATGATTATTATAAATATATGTATTATGCACAGAAAATAGTGCAATTTATACTAGTTCTTCTTTTAAATAATGCTTTGATTATCCACAATGCTAATTTTTTTGTTTGTGTAGCATTTTATGTATACTACCTTTAAAATGTCAAATTGGTGCTTTTAATGCTTAATATGGGCTATTCATTAAATATTAATAATTTCTATACTCACAGCATTAAACTAGCTTTGACAATCCAATGCAGTAACAGATATAACCACTAAATGGCAGAATAGACACAATATCTCCAGCATCTTTTGGTTAGTTTACTGCAATAACATATAAGACTGTGATATTCACTTGTGTATATTTATAAATATATGTTTTTTTTCTTTTACTATTTCTTTTGCTATCTATATTCTTTTACTATTAAGTATTTCAACATTTTTAATGAATTTATAATCTTTGGTCTGTTCTTTAACCTGAATGCAGAGCATTTTCTTAATACAGTGCACATATAGTCTCCTCACTTAGAATAGAGACAGTGATGTAGACCACAAAAATATAGTCAGGATGAGATCGTAGTGGTCTCAGTTTCACATAGTGTTGATGAGTCACACTTGTTTGATGTGGTTTGGCTTCGGGCCTTCTATATTTATACTTATCTACTCTCATTTCATAGCCATTTAAACTCCCCGACTACCATCATTATCTATACGTCCACCTGTGGAATTACATAGAAACTTGTGTGGAAGCATTAGGTTAATTAAACTGATTAAGGTGTCCCACAAATGAAGCTGATACAAAAAGTTACTTCTCACCAAGGCTGCACATATTTGATGAAACATACAGTAAAAAATACTGTTATAAAAACAGTGTAAAATAGTTTTACAATTACACAACTGCTTCTCTATTAGTAGCTATTTTTTAACGTGTAATCTATTCTTGTGACTGAAAAGCTAAATTTTCAGCATCATTAGTCCAGTCTTCAGTATCACACAAACGTTCAGAAATAATTCTAATATGCCAATCTGCTTCTCAGGAAACATTGTTTAGTATCAATTTTAAAAACAGTTGTGCTGCTTTATATTGCTGTGGAAAAAGTGATACATTATTGAGGATTATTTGGTGAATAGAAAGTACAAAAAAAAAACATGGTACATGCAGATCTTATTAAGAAAAAAAATATTTTGAGGTAAGAATGTAGATTTTTTTAAATCAAAACTATATTTTGTTTAGTTCCTAAATTGTTGCAGATAACTTACAATAAATTGTGGAATTTCAGGCAAAATGTGTAATCCAGCTAGCTAAACACTGGATGACAGAGGTGGGGAAGTTGTAACACATCTAAATATCCCCTTACATGCAACTGAGAACTTCATGTTGTCTATATGGAGACATTTGGCAGCTCAAAGCCAAAGGAAGTGTATGTGCCCTATGCGGCCTCTAGATCCACCAAACCTGCACTCTAGGGTTAAAAAAACATTGATTTGTCACCATTGTGACTCTGATTGAGAACATTCGTACATAGACACAATCTCACAATCTCTCAATTTACACGGGTTTCTGTTAGATCTACATATTCTTTATCTTGGTATGCTGGAGTTGAGTGTTCATTAGGCATAAAAACCATTTAGGAAGTTTGTTCTAGCAGTCTATCCTGCATCAAGCAGAAAGTGAAGCTGTGGTCAGTCAGCTGTAGTGTATTGTTGTTACAGATTGTCTCAATAAACCTGTTTTTGAAGCATACTTCATGGGGTGGCTGCTGTTTTTGCTTCTTTTGACTAATTGTTACAACTTACCCCAGCATGTGTTAGCCTATAACCTACACCGGCAGTGGGGTAGATTGTAACAAAGGCACTCAATGTATTTGACATCAGCTTATAAGGGATGCGATATTTTTGCAGAGGTTTGAATTGGTGCCTTTTGTAGTAAACAAATGTGGGTACTTTGTATAGAGTGTTTTCACAACGCGTCATCAAGTGGCCATATTATTATCATGTTCTGAGCTGTAGCCTACTAATCGGTCTGACCAAGAAAAACATTTGAAGTATTAAAGACTCTCAAAAATTATAACAAATCAAGGAGAAGAGTGCAAGAAAATGGAACAAAAGGCGTTTGTGGTTGGCCAAACTGAACCAGGATTTCCCAGGCAAGAATCTTGACAACATTCCTGTTTGTTCTTATAATTTCTGATCAGGTAGGTGAAATATAAGCTAATATCTTAATTCATATTGTTTGTACATATCTTTATCACCTATTAACTTTAGTTTGTCAAAATATTTCACCCTTTCCTGCTTACTAAGTCCTATGACTTAGCAGCTTCCACACAGTAGTACATTAGCCGTGCAATCCATGCTGTTGTTTACATCCAATTATCACCAATATGGCTGCGCATCCGGGTAACTGACCAAATCTTGAAGCACATGCAAACCACAGCAAACCACAGTAGTAGCCCAAAATTCAGTCAGTTACAGATGCTGAAACAAAAAGTGTTACAACCACCTGATCTCCCCTATTTAAAAATAAAAACAATACTGACCCAACTTTTGAACACGTACGTTTTCTTTTGTTCTTCTCTTCTTTTTTTTTTTTTACACAAAAGCAAGCACTTGCATTCGGCTATTTCACTAGAAGATTGA
>JAHKKF010514824.1:17546-40747 GCA_019740295.1 Labeo calbasu
GCTAGCGACGCAAAAAATTTACTATGCGAAATAATATCAACATATTGTGCCCCGAAAATGTCCTATATTGGCATATGTTGACATTTTTAATGGGAGAACCATTGTGTCAAAACGCAAGTGAGTCGTATTTCCATGCCTTGGGTGACGTCACAACGGGTAGGGCGCAATCACATGGATTTCGGGGCTGGACAGGAAACGGAGACGCCAGGAACGCGCATCGGTCCGCAGCTCAGAACGGGAATGGAAGCGGGAGAGAAACGGGAGGCTCGCTCGTCTCATCATCACCATCAAATATAAGCGATCGGCACGGGAAGCGAAATCCCGATTTAGGTGGAAGAGGAGCTGGGATTCTGTCGCTGGATTTGCGCAACACATCAGTGGCTTTTTTCCCCATTGTTACCGTTTCCTTCGGACAAGACAGAAGCCGCAGAAGCGTCGGCTGGTTTGCGACAGTAAGCGCTTACTCTTTATTTATGCTCGCTGCTGCATGCGACCTCTTTCTGAAATAAAGATATTAATTAGAGGATCACAAGCATGGCTTGTGTATTTGACGCTGGCGGCGTATTATTAGCTCATTATCTAGGGATACACAGAGGAAAATCCAGGGAACAGCCCTGAAATTCAGACAGCTGTGCAGTGCCTTCAATGTCTGAGGGCTGCTCCCTTGATTTTAGTGTGTAAAAATTCGATAATAAAATACCGACACGATTAATGGATTCTGTTGAAGATGCCGATTTGTAAGGGTTTGCAGTAGCAATTGCGGCAAGAATAAGAAACCTGGAATAATAAGGTGAGATTAATCAGTCTGTCAAAGAGAGAGGATGAGATGCATCTCCATTTATCTGAATGCATCTGCTGTTATTCCGGCTCTTGAGGGTGGTTGAGATGTTTAACCTCAGATGTTTCATTTGCTAAAAGCCTTTTGGGTTTTCAGCATCGCTGTATCTAATGCAAGCCTCATTTCTGCTGTTATTGGTGCTTTTTTCCTCGTCGTACCTGGTGGAGTGTGTTCTGCAGTAACACATACTGCAAACAGATGAGCTGTTGCCAAATTGGACCTCCCCTCCCCTCCACACACACACACACACTGATATGTTCAGGCTCCACCCTTTGCCATGACAGCTGTGGGTTTAGTGCCAGTCTTGGTGCCCATAGAGTGGAGGCCTATTTTCACACATTTTTGTCCAGCTCGTATGAGTTTGTGTATCTGCTAGCTGGAACATTTTAATATTTATTTCTCAGGCTTTATTTGGAAAGTCGGTCTCTGGAAAGGCATATTGTCATATTATATGGAGTACTCTATCACAATGAAACCTGCCATTAAATATTTATAGTTGTCAGCATATAAACACTAAAACAGTTCAACAGAAAAAATGAGGAGTTAACATTTCAAATGACAATTTTTGGCCTACAGAAATCATTAAACTAAGAAATTAGAGCATTTAAACTAAAAAAATCTATTTTTTTTAAAAGCAATAATACGTTTATTCAGTAAGAATGCATTTAATTGATTAAAAAATGACACTAAGGACTTTCACAATTACAAATAATTGTATTATAAATGGGAAAAAATTGGGAAAAAGTACAAAAATATTAAGTGATGCAACTGTTTTCATCACTGATAATAGTAATGTTACGTGATCAACAAATCAGCATCTTAAATGATTTCTGAAGCATCATGTGACACTGAAGGCTGGAACAATAGTTGCTGAAAATTTAGCTTTGCCATCACAGGGATAAATTACATATTACAATGTATTCAAATAGAAAACATAACTTTTAAATTATAATAATATTTCACAATTTTTAACAGTTTTTTTTAATTAAATAAAAGCAGCTTTAGTGAGCAAAAAAAAAAAAAAAAAAAATTTTGGATAATTCACAGAAATCATTAATCATGCATATACTTGAATTTTTAACTCCAGATTTTATCATTGAGAGAAAGCCATTGTCACAACTAGCCACTGTCTTTCATAAAGACTGTTCTAAAAGCCACTTTTTCAACCAGTAGGCCATATTCCTCCCTCAAAAAAAAGGCTAGTGAAGTGGTCGAAGAAGATATGTTATAAATAATGTTTTTATGGCTGTTATGCTAGTAGATTGCAGATAGTGAGTAGATCACCTTACATATGCAATGATGGACCACAGAATTAGTCATAAGGGTCTGTTTTTTTTAATTTATACATGAATAAATAAGCTTTCCATTGATGTATGGTTTGTTGGGATAGGACAATATTTGGCCAAAATACAACTATTTGAATATCTGAAATCTAAGTGTGCAAAAATATTGAAAAAATCGCCTTTAAAGTTGTCCAAATGAAGTTCTTAGCTATGCATATTACTAATCAAGAACTCAGTTTTGATATATTTATGGTAGGAAATTTAGAAAATATCTTAATGGAACATGATCTTTACATAATATCCTAATGATTTTTGACATAAAAGAAAATAGATAATTTTGACCCATACAATATAATGTGGGCTATTGCTACAAATATACCCATGCTACTTGTGACTGGTTTTGTGGTCCAGGGTCACATATGCATTAATAAAAGCATCTTTGATGACGTCAGTATGCATAGAGGCTAAAGCAAGAGCTCGGATCTGAAATGTGTATCATTGGTATACAGGAAATATTCTAGCAAGCTCTTTGCCTCAGATCTTGGAAGCTTTACTGCGTTTGCTGCTGGTAATGCATTAAACTTGAGATTTATTTTTCTGCACAGAGTGCTGTTGCTTCAGTCTACTCCACTGGGAGCAGTAGAATATGTGCTGAGAGGGATGTAAAACCATGAAATTTAGTTTTTTTTTTTTTTTTTTTTTTTTGTAGAAGAATGGGATGTTTATTCTTAAATGTTGCTAACTCAATAGGGCCTTTCCCCTAAAATGTACTGTTAGAGTTATTCGTATATTTCTTTTTCATTACCTCTCACCATATGTGCAGCATCCCCACCAGATTTCTCTTTTTGGAGCTGGCCTCTTATTCCAGAATGACGTCAGGTGATTGTGAAACTAGGGTGGATGCTGGCTGTGAGGGCCCTGGAGTCCAGATGCAACCTGGATCTTTTTCTGCTCGACAGATTCTTTGTTCTAAGTGATCATAAATGAGTCCTGATAAAGATCTGGTAGTTTCTCTGTGGTGCTGACCTTTGCAGCATGAGCAGCTATCTGACGGCTCTCACTGCGCCCACTCTCCCTCGACTCAGGACTGAAACTGGAGACGACTGCGAGGCTCTTCAGGATGAGGAAAAAGAGCAGACGAAGAGGAAACGGGCAGCTAGGATGAAAGGGAGTGAAATGATTTAAATTAATAGCATCCCACGAGTCTCGGACGAAAGGACGTCCTTTGTTGGGGCAGGAGCAGGTCAACCGTGTGCATCAATCTTCGAGGCAGCACAAGTGCACTATTGCTAATGTTTCGTGAGGGAGGGAGCACTTCGTGCCAACTTTAATCAGCTCATTTCGGTGACATCTGCTGTATAGCAGCTCAAATGTATTGTCAGGTGTGTGAGATCTGTCATCGGTTTATAGTTTGGCTCGTGAATGACACTCAATGCAGATATTTGCTCCCTTGGATAACAGACCTTAGACCAAAGCCTGATTTGTCATCAGAATGATTTGTCATAAACCCCTCTGTCTCCACTGCAAACATGCAAAGGTGGAACGGGGTGACTCATGTCAGAGTGTTTGTACACATGGTTTGTTGAGCTTTGCATTGTGATCTGATGTTTTATTTAGGCGTGTTTGGTTTTGTATTACGTTCACATCAGTGTGTTACTACAATAGGAGAATTTGCCCCTTTGCATTGGCTTCCCTTCTGACAGAACTGCTTACATTGTAACCTGCCTATGTTGGGTAAAAGATTAAAAGTGTTTACAGCCTCTCATCCACTGTTGTTTTAGAAACATTGGCAGCTGCCACCAGGCAGGTTTTATCTGTGTGTGTGAAAGGCAGACTGTTGCAGAGGAATATTTGTTGCATTCATGCGCTTAATTTGCCATCACAATGCATGAATTAGACTGTCCAAAACATTAAAAGGATAGTTCACCCAAAGATGAAAATTCTGTTATTAGTTACTCACCCTCATGTTGTTCCAAAGCCGTAAAACCTTCGTTCATCTTCAGAACACAAATTTAGATATTTTTGATGAAATCTGAGAGCTTTGTGACCCTGTATAGACAGCAATGCAACCACGAAGTTCAAGGCCCAGAAAGGAAGTAAGGACATCGTTAAAATAATCCATGTGACATCAGTGGCTCAACTGTAATTTTATGAAGATACGAGAATACTATTTTGTGTGCAAAGAAAACAAAAACGTCTTTCGTCAACAATTTGACATACGTTTACGAAAGTATCATTCACAACGCATGTGTGTGTTGCTGCTGTCGCTGAGCTGGCGTTCTGACGTAGAACCCAGATGCGCTACGCTATGTTTACAGGCAGAAGAAGACACACGCTGTACATAAAGCAGTTTTCGTAAACACGTCTGAAGATTTCGACAGAGAGGAGGACTTGCATTTTTTTCCTCAGCCTTACTTATTTATACCAGAATATACAGACGATGAACTAAGAGAGATGGACGTTCTACGTCAGAACGCCGGCTCCTGCGTCAGCAGCACCACACGCATGTGTCACGCATATGGGTTTGGAACGACACAAGGGTAAGCAATTAATGACAGAATTTCCATTTTTGGGTAAGCTATTCCTTTAAATCGAAATGATACAAAAAAGGTGGGAGATCTTTCTTCTTCCGTATTGTGATGTATATCCTAGTGAAATGGATTATTGGGAGAAAAATGCCTATGGGTATGGATTTGGTTCTGTCCATTGGTTGTTGATTGGATGAAAGCAGACATTAATGCAAGTTTGCAGTCAGTTGTCAGAAAGGTGCTTCACCAAAGAGAACAATGTATTTTTTTTTTTCAGTGGTGCAATGCATTGTCCCTTTTTACTTTATTTTAATTTAATTTTTTTGGTTTGTTTTGACTGAAAAATGTTGGTATCTCTGTGGTCCTTTAAAAACAATGCTCTGTCTGTTTGAGTACTTGACCAGCACAGCATCATTGTTAGTTTGCCTTTGGGACTTTCTGTTTGACCAGTGGTAGATGGGGAGGGGGGAGTGTTTGGAAAAACCTGTTTGAAAACAAACATAATTTTTGCAATTCCATTTGGCGACACTAGTGGCACAGAAATTACATGCTTAACTTTAATGTCCTGATAGTTCTCTTAAAGGGGCCATGAACTGCATTTTTGTTTTTATTTTGTACTGTTCTCTGAGGTCCACCTATAATGTTATCAAGATTTTTATATCAAAAACACTGTAATTTAGAAGTAATAGGCTATTTTCTGTCCTGGTTTGTCCCAGCTCATTAGATCGTTCTGTTTAAATAGGCGTGGCGGATTGTAAACTCGGAAGTAAACGCCCACTGCTATGATTGGCTAAGAGTTTGACAACCTACATCCTTAATAGATGGACGCTGCTGTGATTCACTTCAGAAACGCATAAATACTCAGTACATATCAGATGATCAGTAATAACAGACAAAGCAATAGTGACCATGTAATAAAAACAGTTACTCAGACTTCTGTTGTGCGACTTTACTGTCAGATCCAATATATTCGGCACGGCATCGTCTTTTAGTTTCAGTCTCTCTGAAAATCCTGGTTAAATGAATTGAACAAAGGACCAAGTTCTTACTGATGCGGATGTGTTTGTAGCCATCTTTATCGTTTGGTTTTCGTAGACCTGCGTTCTAGTGTTGGGCGATATGCTCAATTTTCATATCATCCTGTTGTCAGCCTGTAAGATCGCCGATACACAATATTATTGTGCTAATTTATTTAATTATTTACTTAGTTTCATTGCTGGCTAATGACCAGCATAAGGCTAAAAGCAGCCTAATGTTTTTAATATGACTTAATTTGTGTTTAACATGATAACAATTTAATAGAAACATTGTATGTTACCCGAAACACCCCCGCCCACTCACCATGATTTGTGCCTTTGTGTTTATACCAGCCAGCTCGGGGCAAGTTTGTGAAACATCCCAGAAGCGGCTCTCTGCACTGCATCGCTAAAGTTAGGCGCTTAGTGTATTTTTGACGGATAATAATAATAATCGTCTTGCTATCTTCAAAGGCATGATACTATCGTCTGTCGGCACAACCCTACTGCGTTCACTTCTCGTTATTTACACTACATGCGTGAACTGGTGGTAGAAGCAGGCGTTGATCTTCTGTGGAGGCGCTATTACTCCATAAAGTGGCACATTCCACAACGTGTCGTTTTGGCAGATTGGCTTCAGTATACACTGTTTTTAGAATGAGAAAGATTTGAGTTCTGAAACTTACAGACTGTTTTTATAGCACAATGACTTCTTATATTTCAAAAGATCAAGGGAATTTTAATTTCTCAGATCATGACCCTTTTAATTGCCTTTTATAGAGTATGTGCCTGCCCACTCTTGTTATGAGCAGCATTTTTGTACATTTTTGATTGAACATGATCCACACATCAAGAGTGTTACTTGAGGCTTGCACGCTGACATTTCACTTATTTTTTTTCGTAGCTTCATTTGGCAAACTTATCATTATTTGGCAAAATTTAAAGGTGAATCCAGTCATTTCAGTAGGAATCTACACGATTTGGAATTTTGCGTTAAGATAAAAGATTTCCTCACGGGGTGGTAAAACTAATAGGGCATGTTTTTCAAACTGCTTGTTTTGAAAGTAACATCTGTGTGAGCTGTGCTTCATAACAGTATTGATAATAGACAGTAGACCTTTTTTGCCTGTGAATGTTTGCTGAAATTCAAACACAAAAAATGATATCTCACCCAAAACATGAAAATTCTTTCATTTAATCACCCTCATGTTGTTGCAAACCCATATGACTTGGCAAGAAAGTCGTACAAGTTTGGACAACATGAGGGTGAGTAAACGATGACAGATTTGTATTTTAAATCTGTTAAGACCACAGATAGCGAAGTAGTTCTTTTGACAGGCTACAGCCTTCATTTGAGCTCCTTTAGCCACTGACCGTCAATGAGATTAAGTGTCACATTATGCTGCTGCCAAGATTTTATGGACACAGTTGACCTTGGCAGCCTTCATCCCCGCATCCCTCTGAGAGAACTGGCTGTTTCCCATAGGACACAGGCTAAAGAGAGAGAAGGAATGAATAACCAGAGCTCTATCAGTTCTGCTCAAGGACTATCATCAGATGAGTGTGAAGTGACACTCTCAACGTGTGCTGTGCAAGTTTCTCTGCCCTTGCATTCCTCGGGAGTGCTTCAGAAATGCAGTACATGTGATTCTTATTATGAGGCACCGTATTAAGGGATAATGTACAGTCAGCTGCTCATTACAAAATAAACCAGATGGAGTAATCATGACCCCATTGTGAAGTAAAAGTGTCTTATAACACCCTAAAGGAGTTTATTTTGTGATTACAACCTGCTGACTGTACATTATCCTGTTTATTACATGGCCACTCACCAAATAAATACATAATATTGATTTCAGTGTTTTATTAGATGAGAAGGTCCAAAAAAATGCAGTGAAACTGCAATTTGGACCTTTAACCCACTGTGCCTTATTGAAATCCATGGAGAAAAATCCTGGAACGTTTTCCTCAAAAACCTTAATTTCTTTTTCGACTGAAGAAAGACAGACTTGAACATCTTGGATGACATGGGGTTGAGTAAATTATCAGGAAAGTTTTATTCTGGAAGTGAACTAATCCTGTAGGATTCTTGTAGGATGTAGGATCTTAAATCAGTAAAACCCCAATTTCATTAGCAAAAAATTAAATGTGGCCTTGACTCTATGATGTATCATGCTGTGGCCATTATACCAAAATACTTACTTGACAGCAGAATGATTGACCAGTCAAAACCATGTAATCAGTCTTGTTAATGTTTGTTCCACATTATTGATGTTCACTGCTGATAGAGAGCACTTTAAATGTGTTTGTGGTAAAGCTGATTGCCTGTGGTGCTTTCTGATATTGTTGTGAGTGTGGTTGTTGTCTGTAACAGTGCTGCAGATCAAGCCATCATCAGTTGGCGATAAAAGGTGGTGTAATTTGTATTTGGTAATATCTAATTAGTTTGTATGCTATGATATTTTGCTGATTCATTCTATTGCTATGTGAGCAGCTTTTGTTTCGGTGGATAGGTGGAACAATGCCTCACCCTATGTAAATACACAACATGATTCAGCCAATCAGCTCTACTTCTCCTTTAGCAGTGCTCCACAGATTTGGTTTCAGTAAAAGGTGAAGTACTGTTTAGTAAGATGCAGTGTGTAATTTCTATACCGGTGGCATCACATGGGTGTAATCTGTTTGTTTGAAAGGCCCAACTTGGCAACGTTGGCACCAATGACGTGAGTTTGGAATGGGACTACATGTTTGACTGAACCAAGAAGGCATATAATAGCAGAAAAAAGCTATCTGTTAGCATTCCTATTTATTTTAATGACAGTTGCTTGCCTTTTCAGGACCCCCCAGAAGTACAGTTGAAGTCAGAAATGTGCATACACCTTGCAGAATCTGCAAAATGTTAATTATTTTACCAAAATAAGAGGAATCATACAAAATGCATGTTATTTTTTATTTTATTTTTTTAGTACTGACTTGAATAGGATATTTCACATAAAAGACATTTATCACAAGAGAAAATAATTAGAGAATTAATAAAAATAACCCCGTTCAAAAGTTTACATACGCTTGATTCTTAATACTGTGTTGTTACCTCAATAATCCACACCTGTGTAATTTTTTTGTTTAGTGATAGTTGTTCATGTGTCCCTTGTTTGTCCTGAGCAGTTTAAGTGCTTGCTGTTCTTCAGGAAAATCCTTCAGGTCCCACAAATTCTTAGATTTTTTTTTTTTCTGCATTTTTGTGTATTTGAACTCTTTCCAACAATGACTGTATGATTTTGAGATCCATCTTTTCACACTGAGGACAACTGAGAGACTCGTATGCAACTATTACAGAAGGTTCAAATGCTCATTTATGCTTCAGAAAGAAAAACGATGCATTAAGAGCCGGGGTGTAAACTTTTGGACAATAAAGATGTGTACATTTTTCTTATTTTGCCTAAATATTTTTTTTTCGTTTAGTACTGCCCTTCAGAAGCTACAGAAGATACTTAAATGTTTCCCAGAAAACTAAATAAGTTCAGTTTACCCTAAACTTCAAATGCCAAAAGTTTTCACCCTCCCGGCTCTTAATGCATTGTGTTTCCTTCTGGAGCGTCAGTGAGCATTTGAACCTTCTGTAATAGTTGCATATGAGATGGATCTCAAAATAATACAGTCATTGTTGGAAAGGGTTCAAATACACAAAAATGCTGAAAAACCAAAAGGAACTGAAGGATTTTTCTGAAGAACTGCAGGCAGTTTAACTGTTCGGGACAAACGAGGGGGTCATGAACAACTATCACAAAAAAACAACAAAAAAAACAGCTGTGGATCATTCTGGTAACAGCACAGTATTAAGAACCTACCAATGACTCTTAATCTCGCTATATCAGTCCTGACCTACAGGACTCTCATTAGACAGCCAAGTTTGTTCAGGGAAGTGTGTTAGATAGTGACAATGCGGGTAGAGTTCGCATGAAAGAGCATCAGCTATCACGGCCTGTGCTGTCTCACTGTCAGCTCAAATAGTGGCAGACGTGTCTCTGGCTGCGCGATTGCTGCATAGTTATCTGTGTTCCTAAACCTCATCTCAATCAAATCTCTGCGTGCAATCTGAGTGTCACAAGTTGTTCTGTCTTGACCTGTATGTGTTTAAATTTTTGAGGTCCTACCTGGATGTAGCCACGCAACCCAGTTTGTTATTGGTTTTATAGATGATTCATAAAAGGTGGTAATCTCTCAGCAGTAAAACTACACTTACCAGGAAGCCAGATCGTAAAAAGAAAGAGTTTGAATAGAAAAGAGTACAAATAACTTTCTGCTGAGTTAATATAATGTCGAAATCCATGCTTGGAAAATCTAACCTCATTTGCTTTTGCTTCACTCGTCCAGTGTTGTTGCTTCCCAGCGTGCCAGGCTTTCTGCTCTGTTCCCAGTTTGGTGGACCGGGGGAAGAATGAGAGGATGGAGATCAGGATGCAGGTTTATGGTCTTCCTCTCAGCTCTCTGTTTATGAATTAATTACAATGTTTATTATACTAGCTCAATATGTGAGAGAGCACTGTCAGCTGGTTAAGTTAAGACGAAGAGAGAAATTTTAGGTCCATTCAGACAGTCCGTGTGAATGAAAACACAAAATTTTCTTGTTTTATCAATGATTATTGACACTTTTATTGTTTTGCCTCTTTAAACCGAAGCATTTTATTTATTTGTGACTGCTTTTCAAAAGCATATCTTGACTGTTTTTGAGAATTGATCTTCTTGAGCTGCAAGCTTGTCTCATAATTCAAAGTACGTTTCACAGCACTGGGTGTAACATTATCCTCTATATATCCAGCTCTACGAGTGAACTCCTTACTGTGCAGCGAGCACAGAAAATCATTTGATCGTGTTATGACATGCCTGGAACAGCTGTCGTAATGCAAGGAGAGACATAATTGCATCCCAGCTGTTTTTCCCTCTGACACGTCCAGCACCAAGGTAAACGAGAGGCAAATCTTCCTGGATCTTCACTGAAGTTTGTTCGGATTGACACCTTTTATATAACTTGTGTTTATTGACAGAAAAATTACATTTCGCTTGTTCTGTCAATCAAAAGGGTCATTCTGTGGAAACTCTGTGGAAACTGTCAGAAAGGTTTAACATTAAAGTGAAAGTTCAGAAGAAATTTCCAAACTGTCTGAATGTGGTAATGGAGAAATTGCATGTTGAGGCAGAAAGTCTTAATGTGTTTATTAAGGGAAGGTGTGTCAGACCCTAGAGGTGTGCTTTGTCACGTTATAGTTGGATCAGGCATACTAAATGTAGTATTGGAAAATATTTAAATATAATGATTGTTAATATAAAATATTAAAATACATTATTGTTATATTTAAATATGGCATTTATTAGATTCGATGACAGTCTCTTGAAGCCCATGGTTCTGTGTGTTATGAGGATCCACCTCTCCTTGTGTCGTCATAGCCTAGACCCTCCTAACTTCTTCCCTGATCCAGACTCACAGTGGGTGGCTAAAGTGGGTTGTGTTTGCTGAGTTTAAATGTCTGACAGAGCAGATCTCTTCTTCTTCTGATGTACAAGCGCAAGGTGTCCTCAAAGTCCAGGAAGGGTATGATGTAATCAGACCAGCATTGAGACAGTAAGCTACAATCTAACTTTCGTTTCACATTTTTCTAAGAAACTCATATTTCTTGTTGATTTGGAATTTAAAAAAACCTTTTAGTTAAATTTCATTAAGCCTTTTATTTATTATTAATATTTTTATTTTAAATCTGACTTTTTCCATATTTAAGTGCTATAAATGGGTCCCCGGTGCATCTGCCAACCCATGAAGCATTCTCAGATTTTGCTCCCCCATGACGAAAAAAGGGGATCTTATTATATTATTACCCTGTTATTTCATGTGCATATCTTATCAGTGAAGCACGGTTCTGTAATTAGTAGTAAATTGCCATCCGAAGGCCAGAGGGCGCTCTCGTGCAGAAAATCCAAATATGCCCCGCAGCAGAAATCCAGGAAATCACGATCGCTGCACCTGAATAAGCAGAAGATTTAGTTGCTTTCATTGATTCAGCGTGACTGATAAACACACGACTTTGACAACATATGAGTTCTTATAATAATTTTCATTATCATAAAGTATATAATAATGCAGTTCTAATCGGCTTAGAATACTTAGAATCGCTGCTTAGAATACTATGAAATATGTTGCGTGCCTTATTCTGTGTAAGAAGCCACTTCATGTCAGCATCGATAGCCTTGTGGGCAGCGCGCCGACATACACCGCATACACGCGCTATGGGCGTCCCGAGTTCGAATCCCGACTCGAAGACCTTTCCCGATCCCGCCCCCATCTCTTTCTCACTTCGCTTCCTGTTAGTTCTGATCTGTCCTATCCTAATAAAGGCAAAAATGCCAAAAAATAAAACTTCCTCTCACTTCATCTCACAGAAGGATTTACTTCAAACACTCGACTGACGTTATGAAGTGAGTTTGGAGTAAAAAAAATGTTATTAAATGTGGTATTTTCACGTGCTTTCAGATGTAGCAGCATTTCTACACAGACCTGTAGTTCACTTAGAAGGTACGCAATCAACTTTATTATCGCAGCACGATTTGATAATATCAATGCTTGTTAGTGAATTACGACTCTGTGTAGTAAACGCTGCCAGCTGTTTACGTTCACAGACATAATCGGCTGTTTTTGTAACCCCTGTGTGTTTTTAACAAAACCTGTGTGTATTTGACAGTTTAAGCGCAATAGGACATGAAAGATAATCTTGATTTAGTAGTCACATACGTTTAGTACGCGTGCTTCAACTATGTGTTTTCAGAATTAAAAAAGTCGAAAAGTGTTCATTTTCAAAATGATATATTACATGATCTGTTGGGTATTTTGAGCTGAAACTTTACAGACACATTCTGGGGACACCTGAGACTTTACAAGATATTACATTTTGTAAAAAGGGGCATAATAGGCCACCTTTAAATCAGAGACATCTAACAAAGTGTGTATAGTGGATATATGCGCAATTTTGTGGTATTTTTACATTTTAATTATATTTTTTGCCATTCAAATTTGGGTGACACTTTATTTTAATATCCAGTTCTCGTTTTTAACAGACCATTAAAACCTATGACTTTTGCCCCAATAAACTAATAATTTGTCATGCAGAATATGTGCTTTTTAAGTACTAATAAATAGGCAATATACTATGAATAGGCATGCTAATAAGCAACTAGTTAATAGTGAGAATTGTTCCCTATACTGAAGTATTACCCAAATTTGTTTAGTTGCTTCCTAAAAAAAATCTCTTCTGGCTATGTCTGGTAATTGCATAAGACAAAGTTAATGTGAAGAGTAAATCATGTGTGTGTGATATTGAATCTTCGTAATGGATCTGATCCACCCTATTGGCCCTGTAGTTAAAACTCCTCTTGGGGGGTCATCCAAATCTTGTAACAGCATGTGTAACATTGACTATCCTGTTGTAGGACCCTTAAATGTAATAATGAGAATTCAGTTTCAGTCACACAATAGATCAGCAAACCTAGTAATTTACTGTAGTCAAAACTTAACATGAGTTTGATGGTTTCACTATGAAAGGTGAAAATCTTTTATCCTGTGTTAGACCTAGTGAGCTGCCTGTGTATGCAGCATTTTAGGGCATCATAGTTGCACTCTCTGTGTGAATTTTGAGTACATTTTAAAGCATGTATCTTTTACGTCTTAAAACAATCCCATTATGTGCTGCAATCACAGAGCCAAAAATTTGGAGATATTTAACATCACTTGCTTAGCAATGGATCCTCTGTAGTTAAAGGGATAGTTCAACCAAAAATGAAAATTCTGTCATTAATTACTCACCCTCATTTTGTTCCAAACCCCCAAGACCTTTATTCATCTTCGTAAAACAAATTAAGATATTTTTGATTAAATCTGAGAGCTTTTTTGATGGATTTGTTTTTTACAAACACAGCTTTTTCCAAAACGTTAACTGAAGGACAGGAGCTGTGTAGATTACTAGTGTATTATGTTTTTATCAGCTGTTTGGACTCTCATTCTGACAGCACCCATTCACTGTAGAGGATCCATAGTACACATAATGTACTTATTATCTTTAAAAGTTCCTGATGAGAGTTTTCGTTGTCATATTTGGCTCAGAGGTGCATTTCTGCTATTGCGTGCTTCTTAATACTCATCATGTGTGTGTTCTGAAATGGATCACTCTCACCCTCCAGTGGCACCAATTACAGTGCACAGAAACTAATCAGCTCTTCTGCGATTAAACCCAGACATGCACATACACACACCATTGTGTGACTAAATGAGATAAAGACAGCTACTGCGGTTTGAAAGTGGAGATGGCTCATGGATTTGTGCTCCCTCCTCCTGAATATGAGATTGAATTTCAAAGCAGGTCTGTTGGAGTTCATACGATGGCTCTTCATCAGACTCATGCCTGAGGTGTTGCCTAATATGGAAGAGCTTTTTATTATGTTTTGCTTTCATTTTCATTGCTAAATCATTTTTTAAAATTGTGATGCTGGGGATGAAGCGATATTAAAATTCTGTCCAATACCAATAAGCTGATAATAATAATTCCTTACATTCATATAGTGCTTTTCTGGGCATTCAAAGCACCCTCAACCACCACCAGTGCACAGCATCCACCTGGATGATGTGACGGCAGCCATATTGGACCAGAACGCCCACCACATACCAGCTTATTGGTGGAGAGGAGATGTGAGTGGTGAAGCCAATCAGAATATGGGGATGATTAGGAAGCCATGATGGTCAGAGGCCAACGGGCAAGTATGGCCAGGATGCCGGGGTTACACCCCTACTCTTTTTCAAAGAACATCCTGGGATTTTTAATGACCACAGAGAGTCAGGACCTCGGTTTAACGGTATTAACGGTGTCCCCATCACTACACTGGGGCATTAGGACCCACACAGACCACAGGGTGAGCACCCTCTGCTGGCCTCACTAACACCTCTTCCAGCAGCAGCCTAGTTTTCCCAGGAGGTCTCCCATCCAGGTACTGACCAGGCTCAACCCTGCTTAGCTTCAGTGGGTAACCAGTTTTGGGCTGCAGGCAGATATGGCTGCTGATAATGATTATTTATATACATTTAAAATTAAATATCAAATGTCGACTGTTACTTATAAATAGAAAAAATCTCTAATGGATGTTCTTAATTGATAGAACTTGTGAATGACTTATATTTTCAGTATTTTTGAATCTGCAGATCTCTTTGTGTGTAGTTTCAGTGGTGGCATATTTAGGGCCCTATGATTTCGGCAAGGGAGGCTGAATCCAGTCATAAAAATAGAATTTACTGTATAATACGGAATGTAGGTCAGGACACTTAAATCAAAACGGGACATGGACTAGTGTCTGTGAATATTAAGCTGCTAAAATATTATTCAAATTTGAATCCTGCATGTTCTGAGTGTCTCTGTGTGAATGAATGGCGCAGATGCGCGGTTTTATTTACTACACACACATTTGAAGCACGTGTGATGCTTGCAGCGTTTTCAGCTTCTGCCGTCTCAGTGTTTGAGTACATAAACGATCTCTAGAACTGCTCTGAGAGTCACTTCATGAGCATTTTACAGTTTCATTTGAGAAAAGCTATCGTCATATCGTATACAAATAGATGCTTGAAAGTCTTCACAGCAACCTGTCAAAATAAAATTTCAGTTTAACTTGAAGTGTGACAGAAATTTATTATTGAATGTAATGATAGTACTACTACTACTAATAAAATAATTATTAAAACATTATAAGGAATATTTACCATCAAAAATATTGACCAAAATTGAAAAATGTAAATAAAAAAAGAGAAATAAATACAATAATAATAATAATAAATTATTATTATTTTAAAATATAAAATCAATTAATTAGAGGTGCTTTTAATTTATTAAAATGTATTGAAACCATTAAAGTGGAATCCAGAAAATTAATGGAAAACACAGAATTTGGTAAAAATAAAACTAAATGTTTTTTGTTAAACTTTTAATAAATTGCTGTTAAATTGTGTAAGTTTCATGATTTCAATTAATTAGAAATGCTTTTTGATTAATGTTTTTTAATTTAACCAATAAAACAGTCTAGAAAAATAATAAAAAATGGAATCCAGTTAAATTAAAGCAATGGAACATGGAAAAAAATAAAATAGATGTCATAGGGCCCTGCATACGGTATTTGTACTATATAATACAGCATACGATATACTATTGTAGCAGGCTAAATCTGAGAGGTGATGTGGAATAATGCCTCATACCGCCATTCCATGTATAATGGCAGATCCCAGTGTATAGAGCTGCAGCATTTCCGGGAAAAGCCAACAGCCTGCTGAGAGATCGATATGGATGAGGTATCTTCTCATGCTTGCTCTCCCACCCAGAGAGAAAAACAGGAAGAGATCCCTGTTGGTTATTAAGTTTTTACATTTCTGATATTTGCCTTTGAATTGTTTCTACTCTGAAAAACTAAATGTCCATAGAAGCTCTTCCCTTCTGTACACGCTGGCTAGTTTCTCTATAAAATCACTTCAGCCTCCGGATACGGTTCTATTTTTATATAGAAGGAAATGGCTGCAACCAGTATTGTTCCTGCTTTGTCTTGCTTCTCCACCAGCTCCAGTTTAACACCATTCTTTCTCGTTGTTGTGTTTTCCTGCAATGATCTAATGTAGAAGCGATTGTCTCTTGTGTATCCTTATTGACTGATGCTATTTTCATCAGTGGCCACGCTAACACTAAGCACCACCCGGTTTTGTTAAAGCTCAGGGAAGGTGGGGTGACTGTCTTGCCGTCCATGTGGCTCATTTTAGGATACTCTGGGTAGAAAAGACGTGGTCATGGGAGTTGGGCCACTCAAAACATAACTCTCCCATAAAAGACAAGCGCACAGAGAGGCTTTTGTCTGAGACTTGTTAGAGGTCGTAGTGGGTGGTTGTTGAGTAATATTTTTGAGTGTGTATGTTCATCTGTGTCACTGACCAGAGCAATTTTAGAGTCTAAATGGACCCTGTTCTTTCTTTGTTACTTCATGTGGGTCTCATATGTGACTAAAACCATTTCACACTTTATAAGAGTCATACAATGTGCTTAGTTGGTGGTAAATATAAAATACTTGGCGTTTTCTGCAAAAGCAGAAGTAGCCATCTAAGGTGCGGACACCATTTACACTTGTTCAGCAATTTTTTTCCAAATGCATAAATGTTTACTGTATGTACGTGTGTTGATGTGGTTGCTTGGGTGGTTACTTATAGGCCCAAGTTAAAACAGTCCCTGGTATCTAGATATGGTGCCTCCTTAAATGTAAGTTTATGAGATATTTTTGCATGTTTTATCACCCACTAGAATAAAGCCACAAGTCTGTGGGAAGAAAACTGCTATCAGTAGGCTGTTCCATTTCTTTAAATGACTTGTATTTCTTTAAATGACTTGTATCATGTTACACCAAACAGCTTTACCTCACGGCATCTTGTCTGTCCGACATTTAAGTTTCAGCCTGTCAAACGTGTAGTGCGACCACAGCAGCAACAATGGCGCACTAGATCAACAGTGCTTCTGTTGTATAGTGGAGCGCACAAAAACCTTTGTTACATATAACAGCAAAGTCGCGTTGTCTTTCAACCCTGGTTGTGCATTCGTTTGGTGGGAGGTGAAACTTTCATGGTGGTGCTGGTATGTTGTATGCTTTGAGTGTAGATCCGTGGATGCTGCATTTGTAAGAAAGCTAACATTCCAAGCAGACGTAAGCTATGACGTATATTTAAACAAAAAAACTAAACATTTGAGACTACAGATATTTCCAGTTAATACAGTAATAATTTGATAGGAATACAATGTAACACGTACCTTAATTACATTCAGGAATTTTCCTGTCAGTCAAGTTTTCTCTCAGGACAGAACACAAAATGACCGCTGACAAATGTATCCAGTCTTAACCGGTTTGGCACAGACTATCCAAAATTAGGTTGCACTGAACCAGCGCTGGGTAGGTATGTGAGGAGGTTCATCATTTCTATTGACAGTAAAAATGACCGTAAATGAATTTATAGAGTGCAGAAAAAACACCCAGCACCTTGGTAAAAATGTTAGAAATAACCCAATAAAATGACCCAACAAGCTGAACCCAGCATTTGGGTTAAAAAAATACATTAAAAAAATAACCCAGCATTTTTAGAGGAAGAAAAACTACCCAGCACCTGGGTAAACATGTTAAAAACAACCCAATAAAATGGCCCAACAAGCTGAAACCAGCATTTGGGTTAAAAAAAAAATGACCCAGCACCTGAGTAAGAATGTTCAAAATAACTGAATAAAATAACCCAGCAAGCTGAACCCAGCATTTGGGTTAAAAAAAAAAAAAAAAAACAGCACTTGGGTTAAAAAAAACAACAACTAGCATCTGTAGAGTGCAGAAAAACTACCCCACACCTGGGTAAAAATATTAAAAACAATCCATTAAGTAACCCAACAAGCTGACCCAGCATTTGGGTTAAAAAAAAACCCAGCGCTTGGGTTAAAAAAAACAACAACTAGCATCTGTAGAGTGCAGAAAAACTACCCAGCACCTGGGTAAAAATATTAAAAACAATCCATTAAGTAACCCAACAAGCTGACCCAGCATTTGGGTTAAAAAAAAACCCAGCGCTTGGGTTTAAAAAAACAACAACTAGCATCTGTAGAGTGCAGAAAAACTACCCAGCACCTGGGTAAAAATATTAAAAACAATCCATTAAGTAACCCAACAAGCTGACCCAGCATTTGGGTTAAAAAAAAATAACCCAGCATTTTTAAAGTGCAGAAAAACTGTCCAGAACCTGGGTAAAAAATGTTAAAAATAACCCAGTAAAATGACCCAACAAGCTGAACCCAGCATTTGGGTTAAAAAAAAAAATAACCCAGCATTTTTTAATGTATGTAGAGTTGGGGATTTTCAAAAGTAAGTATGAGAAGTAGTGATAGTTGCTTTAGCAAACACAGCTAATGAATTATTTTGCCCTCTGGTTTTTCATAGAGTGACCCACCTAAAAACATGATTCATTTTTAAAAATTATTTAATGACAGAATTCCTTAAAGGTGTGCCACCTGAAGCCTTAAAGCACAGTTTATGTTTAGTCCCATATAAACTATTTTTTGGATTAACAGCAGATTGCCTCAGAAGATTCCCTTTTTTCATTCTTTTGAACCTACTGAGTCACACCAGACCTTGTAGAGAGGTGGTAGAAGTCGTCTGCCTCCAACCATTTGCATGACCCAGTTGTTGCAGTACTCTATTTTCTCTGAGCTGCTTGAGTTCTAATTACCACCACTAGCTATGATGCTAAAGAGCGTTTTCTTGAATGGGTGATGGTAATTCTTCTCCAGGGCTTCAAAGAGAAAGCGTGCAGTGGCTTTCGCTGTTAAACACCCATCACATATCAAAGCCGTAGTATGGCCTCTGGTCCATTCCTTCTGCGAGTCCTATTGACCTAATAATGATTCTCAGCCTCCACACCACCAGCAGCTCGCTGGCTCTGCCAGGTTAATTATTTCAATTCCAAACGCAGCCCTGGAGGCTGAAGAGACAGGTGACACACTAAAGCCCTTGGCGGTGCAGTCAGAGGCTGTCAGCAGCTCCCTCCTTTCCTCTTTTAATCTGTGTCTGTCCAGAGGGCGAGCGGAGCTTCCTCTTTACAGCTCTGACTTTGAAACGAGAGCTGTAGGGCGAGAGACGTGCACACAGATACACATACATTAATTAAACAAATACACATAGCTGCCTGCTTCTTCTGCAAAAAGAAATGGAACATGGTCTTATGTGAATTTACCAGTTACCTTGTTTTAAAGTAAGCATGAACTGTGAACAGTTCATCCATGTGTGTTTGATGTTTTTATTGACCTCCTAATTTTTAATTAACCTTGCCCTTTTCTTACAGCTGACCTCAAGCTTGCGTTCTTCATCTAATCAACAACTGATGGATAGAACAAAGTCCCCAACATTTTTTAATAATCTGTTTCACTTGAATGTTATGTCACAATATGGAAAACATCTGTCATTTTTTCTGTTATGTTGCAGTCTTTCAGTCAGTCTGCACAATGTTTTCATTAGTAAGTTATTACCAACTCAAATCTCATGAGAACATGTAACTATTTTATGTTTTGGTTGGTTTGCATTGTATGAGTTAGAATGATTTGAGTCTTATGAAAAGGTGCAATGTTTACAGGAAAAACAGAGATGGAAAAGTCCATCAGGGGGGCATATGCAGATCATACAAAAATGTGTTTTTTGTATGTTTTGGGGGAAAAAAATTAAATTGCTATGAAAGCGTGTTGGGTATTATCCATAAGCAAACAACTTTGTTGAAAATGATGCACACTTACTTGAGATGAGAACTACAGTCATATAGCCAACTGAAAACCATTGCGAGAAAGCGGCACAACAACAAATGGAAAAAAGTGTGAGGTTTAAAGTGAAACTTTTAGTAGTTGTAAACTGTGCTTGATCACTACACTATTGACAAAAGAAGATGTTTTTTTCCTGAAAAAATTGTGAGGAATTTTGCTACAACACGCTTAGGTCAGTACATTTTACATATAGAAGATGACTTATGTTTAAACTTACATAATGAATTTTTTATATATGTATATATTTGTAACCCTGGACCACAAAACCAGTCATAAGTAGCATTTATAGCAGTAGCCAACAATACATTATATAGGTCAAAATTATCGATAATAAAGATCATGTTCCATGAAGATATTTTGTAAATTTTCTACTGTAAATATATCAAAACTTAATTTTTGTTTAGCAATATGCATTGCTAAGAACTTAATTTGGACAACTTTATATGCGATTTTTTTTTTTTTTTTTTTTCTTTCCTCAATGTTTTGATTGATTGATTTATTTATTTATTTTTGCACCCTCGAATTTCAGATTTTCAAATAGTTGCATCTCAGCCAAATATTGTCCTATTCTTAACCATACATCAGTGGAAAGCTTATTTATTCAGCTTTCAAATGATTTATGAATCTTCTCCAAACTTTATAATGGCAGTGAATAGCTGTTGAGATTTTGAAATCCAATAAAGTTCATCCATCCATCCATCCAATACACTTTTAATTTTAAATGTAAAAACATAATGAACAGCAGAATTGCTGTTCAAAGTATGCTGTCACTACTTTTAGTTTGATTCTTTTTATTACATCGAAACCATTGTGCTCATACTGTGTAATGTTATATTAAAGATTTGATGTAGCAGTACTCTTCTGTTCATTGGGGAAAAGTAGCTTGTTATATCAAAAGCATGAGTTTGTCATTTTCTTTTTCTGAATGAAACTGGCCTAAATGGCGCAAGATCCTTCCACTAGTGCGGTTGTCTAAATTGAGCTGCAGTATTAGGTCAGTGTGTGATCACTGCTTGCTTTGATGCTGTGTGACAGCTCTGTTTCTTCTCTCTGACGTCCTGCACTAAAACCCTGCAACCGTGTACTGCAATTCTGCATTACATGCATGCTGCTGTGCGCTATACTTTCTCTCGCTCACCTGCTCATCATTCGCAACAGGAAGTGTATCGGTTTTCGTCTGCATGGACAGAAGGATGTGCAGGAGGTCACAGTGATAATCGCTCTTTTGTTTCTCCTTCCATCAGTATGAACGAGATGTAACTAGCTCATAACATTAGGCTTTATGTGGCTTCCTGCTGCAGAGAGCTGATCCTTGAATTTGAATTGCAAATGGTTGTGATTTTCTTCACTGGATGTGTTGGTGCTCTTCCCCTGCTCACTGGTGAATGGTTTAGATTTGCTTAACTTAAGATTTGGTTTGTTCATTTTGTTTTTTGGAAATATACTAACTTGGGGAAGTTAACAGAGGCAATTAGTCTTTGTAAATACAACCAGTTGTCTAGTGAACAGCTGTAGCAGACGTGAAGGGTTTGTGAGAGTGTATTAAAGCATTTAACCCCAATCTCAATGTATAAATATCCTAACCCACTGACCCACACACACCACTACAGTTGACTGTGTATTTATAGTGGAGTGGTGTTGATTTGACTCCGCTTCATTTCTGGAGTATGTGAGGCACTAAAGCTTATCTAATGGTAACATTTCCCTTTTAGGAAGGTTCTTGCAGCATTTAATATGTTATTAGTATTTGATAATATTTAGTCCTGGATATAACACATCAGTATACCTTATAGGGAATATGCAGGGTTTCTTTTAAACACATCTGAGGTGTTGTTTACAGTCTGTGCTTTAGCTCTTCAGCCCTGCCTGCAGTAATTGGGTCGTTGGCATGAAATGACAACCAGTGACAGCAGTGTCCTGCAGTGTGACATGCTATACTTCCTATACAGCTTATATATTCCTCTATTTAAAAGTGTCCAATAATGACTTTTATTTTATTTTATTTTACTTTACTTATGGCTGGTTGTTCATTTAAATGATTGCAATTATATTTTTATCGTTATTTTTGTCCTTTCTTTGTTTGTTTTTGGCTATGCCAATGTGTCTTAGCGATGTGTGGACACAACCAGCTCACAATGATTAAAGGGGTCATCGGTTGCAAAATTCACTTTTACATGTTGTTTGAACATAAATGTGTGTTGGTAGTGTGTGTACACAACCACCCAATAATGATAAAAATCCACCCATTGGTATTTTTTCATCATTATAAGTAATATTCCCTTTTTCAGATCCTGCTATTCTTAGGTTCTTGTCGGTGTGATGTCACACCGACCAAGGCCACTCCCACGATAGTTGATTGACGACCGTCTTACCTTAGACCTGCCCTAAATGGGCTGAGTGACAGTCCGGCCGTCGTTGTGTTGACTCCAGTTGAAGTTTTGCAGCTAAATGCAGCTAAAGTAAACATTACGCCTCGTCACCCCACAGAAGAGAGGGGCGGGGTGAGCAGAGCTCATTAGCATTTAAAGGAACATGCAACAGAACGGCTCGCTCTGAACAGTGCTGATTTTGACAAGGTAAAAAGGGTATTTTTTACACAACCACTGAAAAATTTTAACCAACATATGTTATAGACTTCTCATTAAGACCCTAAAGAATCATATCAACTTGTGGAAAATGAGCATCCGATGACCTCTTTAAAATCCGTTCACTCTTTTTTTTTTTTTAATACCTAAAAAAACCTAAAGTCTCAATTATCAAGCCGTTTTGATTTTCTGAGCAATATGATGGCATATTGATCAGGCCCTGCCTGCAACCGCTGATAGACTGTCCTTTATTAGCATATTTCCGCCCCCTTAGCCAGTGTACGCCATTTTTTCAATGCAGATGTTTTGTAGTTGGATGAACATAAAAGTCTCCATTTTCTCCCAACATCAGAGCAACTGAGGATGCAGTGAATTAGTTTTGTTTTGTAATGCCAGCAAATACACAAAATGGAAGAGAGGGGCAGGGTAAGCGGTAGCTCATTATCATTTAAAGAGACATGCACTAAAATGGGTCGCTGTGAATAGAGCTGTTTTTGACAAGATGAAAAGGGTGTTTACTCGGCCATTAAAGAATTTTAACCAAAGTTTGTGCCA
>JAHKKF010514826.1:0-10827 GCA_019740295.1 Labeo calbasu
CTAGTGGCGAAAACTTACATATTGTGCCTTTAAAATTTGGTTCAGTAACATGATTTATACTTAAAACAAATGAAAGCCTCCAAAAAAACCTTCCGTAGGGCCCAATGAAATCAGTTTTATTTTTGTACACATTTTGTTTTAAATGTTTTCCATTTTTCTGTTTTCAGATTTTTTTTTTTTTCTTTTTTTTCCCATATTTAAATTTTTATAGGCTCTGTTTTAATGGTTAAATTAAAATATAGCAATCAAAATTATTAATTGAAATCAAGAAACGTACAAAATTTGACAAGTTTTACAAAAATTATGTTAATAAGGCCCTGTGAAATCTGTTTTATTTTTTTGTTTATTTTTAACAAATTCTGTGTTTTCCATTAATTTTCTGGATTCCATTTTAATGGTTTCATTAAATTTTAATAATCAAAAGCATCTCTAATTAGTTGATAATTATTTGATTTTATTTTAAATAAAATATTTTCTTTCTTTTTTCAGAAATACTGTGTTGTGTATATAAATTTTTCTGGTAAATAAATTCTGGTAAATAATTTTACTGGTGAATATTTCTTAAAAATAATGTTGTAACAATCATTTTATTATTAGTAGTAGTAGTAGTAGTACTGTCATTACATTGAGTAATATATATCTGTCACAGTTTCTTCAAGTTAAACCAAACTTTTATTTTGACAGGTTGCTGTAAAGACCTTTAGTTTCTGTTGTATATGATTTTTCTCAAAAGAAACGATAAAATGCTCATGCAGTTCTAGAGATTGTGTTTAAGTGTTTATTTATTTATATATATATTGATGCGGCAGGGGTTAAAAACACCACAAGCATCATGCACGTTTCAGTATGTGTGTAGTAAACAAAAATTCATTCACAGAGACACACAGAACATACAGAATTCACTTTTAAATAGTATTTTTGCAGCTTAATATTCACCGACATTAGTCCATATTGCATTTCGATTTAAATGTACTGACCAACTTTTAATTTATTCATCCTAAATTTAGAAAATTCCAAAAATTGATGACATTCCGTGTTATACGGTTAATTCCATTTTTATGACTGGATTCCGCAATTCTGTCTGTGTTTTTCGCATCGTGCAAATCAAGGGCCCTACCTCCATTCTAAAAGATATCTTTTTGCTTTCGATACCATTTTGCAAATGCTTTAGCTTAAACTTCTTTCTCTTCAGCTGATCATTCCTCTGGAATCCTCCATTTTGGATCACCCAGACCGCCCTCAGTCACTGAGCATCAGTCTTCCTCAGATAGTCCTCAGCAACACACGCCACGCTCCTCATGGTTCCCATTCAGACCTCAACAGCACCTACAATAGCTTCTCCGTCCGTCCTTTCTTCCATCCCACGGCATGCCAATCTTTCCCTCGAGATCAGAGCATCTTGCATCCTCTGCCGTCTGCATTCCTTCAGCACTGTCTAGAAAACGAGTCCTTGTCTTTAACGCACAAACGTCCCTCTCGTTCTCATGACGTCTGGTCTGTCAGTCTGTCCCGAGTGACTCTTTGCTTTGAGGGGGCTCGTCGAGGGCTTAGAGGGAAAGCCCTTCCATTTGTTGAGCCCTTTGCCATGTCTTTGTGGATGTGTCGCCCTTCTGCCTTCAAAAAAGACTCTCGTTGTTCGAGTATAGATGGCGAATCAAAATCCCCTAACAGTTTTAGCAAACAACCCCTCCTAGACTCATCGCAGGGTGTAAATGATGTAAATAAAGTTGACCAAACCGAAGGTCTAGTAAACTCTCCCTTGGCCTCAATCCATATCTTAGCCCAGTCCATCACTCCTGTCAAAATGTGGCTCAACCATTACCAGTTGGTAGCTCTTTTGCGTATGAAGGACTACCTTGCCCGACTAGCTGGAGATTTGACCAAGGACGTCCAAGGTTTAGGACAACCTGAACATAAACCCTCAGATCCCCCTTCGGTTTGTGTCTCATTCCTAATGGAGGCAATAGAACTTGCTCTGCTGCTTCCTCCTGCAACATGCGAGCCAGAAGAAGAAGCCAATTCTCCTGAGGAAACGGACAGTCCTAGCTTGACTGACTCTGATCTCTCGCCATCCCACCATGCCCGTGAACCTGGCCTGCTGGAGGACAGTGGGACGGGAGGAAATGAGGATCAAGAGGATGATGCCGAACAAGAAGGTTCAGTAGAGGAGGCTTGCGAAGCTGTTGAAGAAGGAATTGATGGACCAACGGGGCAAGATGTTGAAGCTCAGGCCGCCGTTGCGTCCACATCTCCTCCGCTTTCTCCAGGGAACACTGCATTGCTGTCCCGTCATAGCTCCACTTTCAGCTTGGAAGGGGAGTTGTCCAGTGCCCTGAATGCCACCAAAGGTGTCACCAAAGACGCACTCAGCGCCTCCTTGGATCTTACCAAGGGTGCGCTGTCCATCACGAAAGATGCCTTCAGCATCCTGAGCCGAGGATCTGGCATGACTAAACTCTTCACTCCTCAAAACAAGTAAGACCTTTGAGCCATCTGCATTGTTTTGGTCTTGATTTTAGGATTGTATTGACATGGAAAATCTGAGATATCTTACGGTGACTAAAACTGATCATTTTAGTGTTCACATTTTATCTCCTTGAACTGCTGTTCTATCAATTGCCCATTGTTGACTCCATCCTTGAAATTATTGCCTAAACAGAGCTGTTTAATTTGTGGTTCAGCTTGAAACAATGTATTTTTTGTTTCTGAATATCTGTGCATCTTTTAGATGAGCTCACATGCAGTGCACACAGTACATAATTGAAAAGAGCTGATACTGCTTGTGGCTATTTTAGTGAATGTCTGAATTTTGTGTGAGGAAGACACATTGGGCTGTATCTGAACCAGTTTAAGCATTACATTAGGCATTTAATTACAGTAAATTTGCTCATTGTTGGTATGTCAGCCTGTAGTCTTAAAAGTATAGTTCACCCAAAAATGAAAATGCTTTTATAGTTTACACACTCTCATATTGTTATGAACCTATACAACTTCAATTCATCTTGAAAGCACGGATGAATATATATTTTAATGGAACTTTTAAAATAAAAAGAATTCTGTCCCTCTATTGACCACAATTTTGACGCTTCAAAAAGTTCATAAAGACAGCATAAAAGTAATCCATATGAATCAAGCAGGTTAATCTTCTAAAGAGACCTGATCATTTTATGTGATAGAGAGATGTAATTATTTTTTTAAACAAATAAACATTGATCAGCACAAATATTTAAAACACACGAAATATTGTAAACTTCACTGTACTTGCTTGACGTAAAATAACCCATGAGGATTGTTCTTGCATGTGAAGCAACTATCATTGAGTTTCCCTTTACCATGTTTGATGTGCTCTATGTATGTGCATTGATATGTGCAGTGTTATATGAGCAATAACACACTCATAGACGTAAGATATGGCTGTATATTGGCACGACTGTGATTCGACGTAGCCGATATACAGCCATATCTCACGACCACGAGTGGAATATTTTGTTTATACAACAGTTCGACAGCATGAGTGAATAAATACATAAGAAACAACAACGGAGTGTCTTTAAAAACCCTCTTTTGTGTGAACTACTTCCTTCCGCCGCTGATTCAAATCTCAGTTTTACAGTTGAACAGCTGAGCCCAAGCCTCCGTTACTAATTTGAAAACGTCACTTTAGAACTAGTAACAAAGGAACGTTAAGTTGCTTTATTGAAAGCTTATTGTATTACTGCTTTAAAAGCTCACTGCATTATATAGAGTATTATGAAAGAGAGAGTGTGATTACTTTCATACAGAATACATTCTTCAGCTCAATTTTATATTCACAATAAAATATTAGTTTAAATGTCTGCTTAGTATCTTTGTTGTGACGTTAACGTCCTTTCATCTGTTAAGGGTCATTTCTGATGACAGCACTGCTTTATTTTTCGATATAAAAGTCTTTACTGCTGACTTTTCACCATCTAATGGCAGAACAATGTAACTAAAATCACTATCATGAACACATGCACAATTTCTCAATACTAAACATTATTATTAAATACTACTATTATTTATATAAAATATTATTTATTGAATAATAATATTTAATAGACAATAGCCATCATAAAAGTTGCTAGGCAATTCAGTGAAATGTACACAGGCAGTGCTCTGATATACAGCACGGAATTTACATAAACATGATAAGATTTTGCCAAAACTATTTGCTCTGGAATAAATAATAGATTAATGGGACCAAAGGCGACCCATTAGATTTACCCTAAATGAATTTTATCCCATGTTTAACCACTAAAAAACATCAGAGCCAGCAGCAAATTCCAGAAGATCTGGCTGAGGTGAGACGCTCTCGGGCAGGTTCATGAGTGCTGAATGGCCGTTGACACCCTAGAGCTCACATGTCCAAAAACATCAACATAAATTTTCAAATAGATGTAATTTTCTCAAACAAACTGCATATTTGAAATATAAACGGGTACATTCTCACCTGAAAACCTCAAAAACAGTAATAATTTTACAATTATAGTGGATTCGAGGACCAGAAAGAACTGTTGTATAAATGTAAATAACCTCAATTAAATAATGTGCAGATTAATCCACTCAACTAATATGGATTACTTCCGATCTTTATAAACATTTTGAAATGTCAAAGTTCTGGTGGAATTGGCTTTCTGAAACAAAGTCTCTCAGGTTTCATTAAAAATATCTTCATTTGTGTTTGGAAAATAAATTAAGGTTTAATGGGTTTGGAATGACTTGTAGATAATTAATTAATGTCATCCAAGATGTTCATGTCTTTCTTTCTACAGTTGCAAAGAAATTAAGGTTTTTGAGGAAAACATTCCATGATTTTTCTCCATATAGTGGACTTCATTGGGAGGCAATGGGTTGAAGGTCCAAATTGCAGTTTCAATGCAGCTTCAAAGGGTTCTTCACAATCCCAGCCAAGAAATCTTATCTAGTGAAACGATCGATCATTTTCTATAAAAAAAAAAAATAATAATAATAATGTACCAGAAATGCTCATCTTGCACTAGCACTGTGATGCGCGTCTGTGTCATCTTGTATTACGTAATCATATTAAAAAGTTCGTTCTTCATCTGTGTACTTTGGTTCAAAAAGGTAGGGTGAAAAACTCTATCTCATTTTCTCCTCCAACTTCAAAATCGTTGTTTTACCTTTTTTTGGTAAAGGGTGGTTGACTTTTTTTTTGCATGTTCACTTTGTAAGCACTGGGTTGGTGTTTCCGCGCAACCTTTCCAACATAACTGCGTAATGCATGAGGTTGATCAGTGCAAGACGAGCATTTGTGGTTAAAAAGTATATACATTTTTATTATTTATTTATTTATTTGTATTTTTATTTTAAGAAAATGACTGATTGTTTCACTAGATAATACCCTAATTTGGTAATTTGGACCTTCAGCCTGTTCACTACTATGGAGAAAAAAAATCCTTGAATGTTTTCCTTAAAGACCTTAATTTCTTTTTGACCGAAGAAGGACAGACATGAACATCTTGGATGTGAACTAATCCTTTAATGTGTTTAATCAGTTATGCTCAACTTTTCTTGCCAGTGTGGTTAATGACACTTAATTCAACTCAAGTATCATGTTGATGTGACTTCTGTAGGGAGCAAAGTGCACGGCCAGAAGAGTCCAGTCCCTCCTTCATGGGAAACCTGCGGCTTCAGACCATGAAACAGTCGCCTTCCCAAAATTCCTGTGACAGTGCCATTTTAGAGAGTAGTCTGGCGGACGATGGCTTGTCCATTGATAGTGACATCAGTGAAAACTTTGTCATCCTCATGGACTCTGGTACAGCAGCACTCATTGCACTTATCTTTTAAAAACTAGAACTCAGTGTCTAAGGTATGTGTATTTGTGTTGTGATTCAGAGTCTGGCGTGGAGTCTTTGCGTCCTAATGGTACAGGTGTCTCCGGCAGCTGTGCTAGTCCTGCTCCTGGAACAGAAGGCGGGTCATCAGCAGACCTCAGCAGCTCTCTGTCCCAGAGCACTGAAGACATTACCCAAGATATGGTGAGTTTTGTCTATTTGCAGCACATGTAGATGGCTAAACTCTTGCCACTTGTATAATAATATTTTTTAAATAACAATATAATTTTTTGATTTAAATAATTGGATGTTTTGGTTGACCTCCTGGTTGAGAACAAGTTCTCTTAAGAATTAAAAAAATAATAATAGTCGCTGTTCTTTGTCCATCTGACAAAGAAAACATTGTAACCAGGAGCTGTCAGTTGCATTTGCACTGTATTTTACAAAAAATAAACATGTAGTGCTAGGTTTGATGACAGTTACTAAAAAAAAAAATAGACAGGTACTGTTCARTGAGGGGTAGTTTAGTAATGAATCAGTGCTGTCAGGACTGATTTACTGTGATCTCAGTTGGTTGTGTGATTTTTTTTTTTTTTTTTTTTTTTTTTAATGAATGCTCTGATTTTATTTCAGGTGTCTGTGTTAGTTCTGTGTCTGAGTCGAATGGGATGCCTGACGGAGATGCGTGGTGAAGATATCGTGGTGGCGCTGGAAGCTCAGGAGCTTGTGCCTAAACAACATGGCAACCGTAAAATCACAGACCTGCTGGCGGGGCTGGCACTGACACAGGGTTAGGATGCTGAATCTGTCCATAATTGTGAATGCAGAACAAAAGTGGTTCTCAAACTTTATACCAAATACCGCCTCAGAAAATATTTGGCTCTCCAAGTACCACCATAATGACCAACATTAAAATACAGTACACTTTAAATAATCACAATTTAATAAATTTAAGTTAGTCCAACTTTAAAAAATAAAACGTGACCACAACACATTTTCTTTTGTTTCAGTCATTTTTATTTGTCGATGTAATTGTCAAGTTCACTTAATTTAAGTCAACTTATCGCTTTTTACAGTCTAGTATAATAGGCCTAACTACTCAGCTACAGCTCTGCGCAGTTTAAAAGTGAGGTTTTATTCCTAATAAGAATATTTATTGTTGTCAGCCACTTTAACATTGTAAATACACAGTTTGAATATTAACACTGCACAGTGCTTACAAACAGGTAAATAAAAAACTTTTAAAAAAAAATGTGTTGTACCTAAAAGTTAAATAAAAACTGTATTGTACATGTAAATTAAAATAATAATAATAATAAATAAACTTTACTCAAATAAATATTAAATTAAGTTGTATTGTTAACATTAATTTATATTTAACGTAGTGATTCCTCTATGTACCACTAGTGTAGTGGTTCCCAACCACGTTCCTGTAGGCCCCCCAACACTAGAGGTTTTCCATGGCTGTTTCTCAATTCCAAGAACACAATGAACGCGCTTGCGTTCTCTTGGAGACCGATCTTGCCAGGCTTCCTTGAAAGAACGAACTCGGAAGGACGCAAGAACACAGAACGCGTCTTTGTGAGAATTGAGATGTGCTGTATTCTTGCTGCTCAACAGATAATAAGGGGATTATAAGGAGTGAGACAGCAGCACGCAATGCACAATAACATCACAAGCAAATGCCATAACGCTTTAAAAACATTTATTTCATTTCATCAAAGACAGTATTTTCCTATTATTTTATAGCTTTTTACCGCATGTGTTTATGAAAATGATTAGGCTAAGTATAATGTTACATATTCTTTTTAATATGCCAATAATATGGCACTTTCATGTATCCTCTGTACTTGCGTTCTTGAGTATTGGAATTGAACTTTGACGGTTAATGATGACATAGAGTGAGAACACGAGGACGCAAGATTGCACAAGAATGCATATTGAGAAACGGCCCATGTTTCCTTAATCAAACCCACCTGATTCAGATCATCATTAGTAGAGACTCCAAAACAGAGATTTTCTTACTATAGGGTGATGAGAGGGTCAGTATTACTTACTATTGTAGAAAGTGTAACTGCTAACTTGGATCACTTGTCCCTTAATAACCGATCACATTACAGCCTTGACGTCACTGAATTTCATTCAGAGTTGTGCGACGCTCAATCGCCGTTTACGGATACCAGGAATGAATGAGAAGTGCCGTAAGCTGAATCCTATCTTTCGCAAAAAGTCAGTGACTTTTTTTTTTTTTCCTAAATATAGTTAAATCCAAAAGTATTGTTTAGTGTAAAACATGCTGAAGAGTAGCGGATAGGCTGTCGATTCATTAAATGATAAGCCGTTTCCTCTAAACAGCTGTTTATTCAGCGTAGTGAAGCCTCTCTTCCACTGACATCCATTCAAAGAAAACAGCCTCTGGTCTCCTTTCCCATGTACTGCCAGACCAGAAGCAAAAGCTTTAGCCTTTGTGCTTTTTTGGCTAATAGTTGTAGGTTTGCCATCTATTAGCTATGCTCCAAGACCTGAAATGGGGGTGTCAGACAAAGGAGAGATGCAAAATGTGCAGTGTTGTGGGGCCTCCAGGAATGTGGTTAGGAACTACTGCACTAGTGGTACTTCTACCACACTTTGAGAACCACTGTTTTAGGCTGTTTACACTTGCACAGATTCAGTCCTTTTATTACATTTGACTATTTTTTGTCCTGTCTTTTTACATTAATTACATTAATTAGAACACAACTTGTTCCCAAGATTATGTTGGTGATCACCCTCAGGACATCAAAGATGTACTGTAGATGAGTTTGTTTCTTCATCAGATTTGGAGAAAGCATTACATCACTTGATCACCAATGGATCTTCTGCAGTAAATGGGTGCCGTCAGAATGAGAGTCCAAACATCTGATATAAACACCACAATAGTCCATAAGTAATCCATACCACTCCAGTCAAGTTGCAAAGACAGTTCAAACACTGTTTACAAGTGAAAACTGAGTCCAAATTGAGACCTAAAACAAATACATAAGTGGATTTTGATGTGAGCTGACAGTTCAAAGTTAAAACACCTTATTGGTGGATTTTTGTTAGTACAAACATGCAGATTTTCATTTTCCAAGATGTTAATTGATGGACTGGAGTGGTGTGGATTACTTGAGGATTGTTGTGATGTTTTTATCAGCTCTTTGGACTTTCATTTTTGAGTGAACTATTCCTTTAAGAAAAACAATCCCTATGCACATTGTCCATGCTACTGAACGCTGGGGAAATTGGATATTCGATATTTGTTTAGGTGCAGGTCAGGTGATACACCCATAGTACTCATGGTATGTCTCTTTTCACTCCTTTGATGTGAAGTCAGGAACTTGTGCATCACCAACCACTAATTATTCATGACTCAAAGCATGCAATCTGCTCCTCCAACCATATGTTAATCTGTCTTACCAACCACCCCATATAATTACCTCTCTTGCGCTCTTCATTTCTATGGTAACTGTTTTATCAGTCTGTTGTGTATGCAGATACATGCAGTATGGCACTTATTTAGGATTTACCATAATGTCCTCTCAAAACATCTTTATTTTCTTTCCCTCCACAGCTGCTGCTTCTTCTCCAAGTGCTCCTCTGTCTCCCGGCCCCCGGTCCCTCTCCTGTCCACCAGCTGCGGCCCTCAGGTTAGAGATGGGACCGCGAGCGGGCAGACACTCACCTCTGTCTGAGAGCGTGGGCTTCATGGAAATGTGCTTGACAGGATGCAAAGCAGAGCTCCTGGCTTCTACCTTAAACATGCTAGGACCGTTCCTGGAGGATGAGCTCAGCGCAGACCCCCAGCCAATGAGACTGTGGTTCCGGGACACTGCTATTACACTGAAAGTGAGAATCAGGGTCAAGTGATAACCCAGTCAGAGCTAATGGAAGATAGATTAGCAGTTGTGAAATGCTTTAGGAGCTATGAAAAATGTTTTCTGTCCTGTTTTATCTCTTTCTGACAGGATGATGGTCCTCGTGTCTACCCGACCGCTCCTCAACCAGTCCCTGTGCTCTTCTCTCTGGACGGCATTGTGCTGGAGCGTTTAGATGATGGAATCCTCAGCTTGAGACGTGAGTACTTTGGGTTTGTGTTACAGCAGCTGCTCAGATTACGTGATATCTGTGCTGTCACCTGTTAAACTAACGTTTGCTTCCTCTGTTTCACTTTTACGCATGCAGCTGCTAAGAGCCAATCAGGGACAGAGACAGAAGGGGACAGAGCTGGCCAGTCCTGCTTTAGGGCTGAGGAGAAGAACGAGGTATGTTATATTAGCAAATCAATATAAAGTTGCAGTCGAAATGTGCAAGACATTTTGCTGCAGAAAACAAAATTTTGAAAACAATTCAACAAGAGCATCAGTACACTATTAGAAAAAGTTTAATACACATTTGAGTAACTCTGAGAATAAAATTGATGAATAATAATAATTTAAAAAAATCTAATCGGCTCTAAACGTTCATGTTCACAATTATTCAACCCCCAAAAGTAAAATTTGGTGCAGAATCTTTTATTCTTTAAAGCCACCAATAAGTGATGTTTTAGTAACAAATTTCGGGGGAAGCACGCAGAGATCATTAACTCGGCCCAGGAGGACGCCCATAAATAAACTAAGCAGCCTTACCTTCCTCATCTCTAGTCGTCAGCATCCCTCCTCCACCCCAACTCTTCGCCATTACCCCTTCCGGGGGTGTAAGCGTGGGGTCCGGGAGCCCTCTCCTCGGACATGCCAAATACGCATACATTTATTCCTCATTATTGTCTGTAAGGTGAACTTGTGAAACACGGCCCATTGCTTGCCTGAAAAAGCTTTCAGATCACTGATAATTTTTGGTTTTCACTTTGCCACTGCTTTCTTCAAATTCAACTAAGTATTTTCAATGAGAATTAAATCTGGAGACTGAACAGGCCACTCAAGAACATTGTATGACTGATCCCTGAACCAAGCATAAGTAGATTTGGATGTTGACTTTGGGATGATTGTCC
>JAHKKF010514827.1:2175-25511 GCA_019740295.1 Labeo calbasu
AATAATAATAATAATAATAATAATAATACTAAAACTAAAATACTAAATACTAAAATATTGACAAAACATTTTGCTAAATCACTCAAGGTTTTCTTTTCAAACATTTCATCCCTAAATTGAAGCTTTTGCTTTCACTATGATATCAAGACAGTTCACCCTAACATTTACACTTTTACATATCGCTAGGGGATGGTCAGTTTTTTTTTTTTTTTTTTTTTTTTAAGTGTCTTGTGCTCAACAAAGCTGCATTTATTTTATCATAAAATGCTGTAAAATACAGCAATATTGTGGAATATTAGGACAATTTCAATAACTCTTTTCTATTGGAATATATTTAAAAATTTAAATTATCCATGATCCGGATATGCTAATTTACTGCTCAAGAAATATTTATTATTTTTAAAGTTAAAAACAGTTGTGCTGTTTTGGTTGAAACCATGATTTTTTCCCAAGGATTCTTTAATAAATAGAATGATTAAAATAACAGTATTTATTTTAAATGAAAATCTTTTGTAACAATACTGATGCCTTTCACTTTATTAATGTATCACTACAAGCAAAAGTAGTCATTTATTTAAAATAAAACTTACTGACACAAACTTCTGAACAGTAGTTTATGCCTCCTCAGAAAACCACAAAAAGATTTTAATTTGGCAAATAAAACATACAGAAAAAACATTAATATTGTGAAATATTACTGCAATTTAAAATAGTGGTTTTCTATTTTAATATACTTTAAAACATCACGTGATCGTTCAAAAATAATTATAATATGCTGGTTTATTATCAATGATGGAAACAGTTGTGCTGTTTAATTTTTTATTTATTGTTTATTTTTTTGGAACCTGTGATACTTTTTTCTGGATTCTTTGATTAATAAAACATTAAAAGAACATCGTTTATTTAAAATAGAAATCTTTTGTAACAATATACACTACAATTTAGTTTGGATGTAAATTCTTTCTTTCTTTGAAAGAAAGTAATACTTTTATCCAGCAAGGATGTATTAAATTGAAAAAAGTAATTAAGCAGCATAACTATTTATCAGCACTGACATTAAAAGTAATAAATCAGCATATTAGAATGATTTCTGAAGGATCATGTGACACTGAAAACTGGAGTAATGCCTGATGCAAATTCAGCTTTGCATTATGGAAATAAATTATTTTTGTATCTTAAAATAGAAAACTGTTATTTTAAATTGCAATCATATTTCATGATATAGTATTTTTCTGTATTTTTTAATAAATAAATGGAACTTATAAAAGACTTCTTTAAAAAACTTGATCCCAAAACTTCTGAACGGCAGTGTACATTCAAGTCATATTATGTATAAATGTATAATTCATATTTTGTATAAATGTACTGTATACTGAATACCTTACAGATATATCTCAACAAAATAATGACTGTCAGTGACCCAAAAAAAGTGAGTCTCACCAGACAAAGAAGCTGTGGTCAGGCTCAGAGACTCCAGTGCCTCTTCCAGCTCCTTCACCTGACTCTTCAAACGCTCCCCTTTATCTGGCAGAGCTGACACATTCACCACTGAAAGAGTGGCCTAGAACAGACAGAGCACATACAGACGGACTAAAAGTGAGTGCTGAATCTTAAGCATAACCAGCTGAATCAAATTTGTGATATATTACTATTATTATAACTACCACAAAATATTAACCACAAACGGTAAAGGATGACAAACCTTCTTCTGCTTAAGCTGAGCTGTGAGATGGCTGTGGAGGGCCCTGGGGTCCTCAGACTGACCCTGAACTTTAGAAGCAGGCTGGAAACCAGGAAAAGATGTGAGCATTTTCTGAACAGGTGCAGCTGGAGTCGGAGCACTCTGCTGGGTGGGAGGCTGTACCGACACCAGCTGAACATCATCTTCCCCATCACTCCACTCACCAAACCGCGCTATGCCTTTCTGGTCCTTCGCTTGACTCTGGTCTGGTACTGTCTTTTGAACATTAAGCGCTTTGGGCTTTTCAGAAACTGTCACATCCTGCGATGTAGAGCATGAGGATGAACTGCTCTTGTTCTGCAGGCTTTGAGTTTTATCTGTAACTGATTTTGAATTAGAAGTGCTTTGCTTGTTTGAGTGGTCATCCTTTGTTTCAATCTCTACTAAAGCTTTCTTATCACATCCAGAAGAGCTCTTTGAAGGGCTTTGTGGAGAGCTGCCTGTTTTTGTAGGCTTCTTCTCCTGCTGTTCTTTGAGGCTGCTCTCGGATTCACTCGCTCCTTGAATACTTTCGTTCACAGAGTTTGGACTCTCAGGACATGACCCATCCTCTGATGTGCTCCTCGGCCTCTCATCATCAGACACTCTTTTCTTTATCTTTATCCCAGCGGGAAGTTTCTTGTTCCTCCAAGACTCTGAACCTCCAGGGTCTCTTCCCTCTCTGTCCAAGCCACTTTGACCATCTGACCCATTCTTGTTATTCGCTTCTATCTCTGTTGCCTTGGAACGCTCTTCTTTCTTTTTAGCATTACCATGATCTTTACCGTTCACATGTTTATTTTCACCATTGACCTCTCCTCTATCCTTTTCAGCATCTGAATCCCTCTTGCGTTCTGAAGATTTGTCCTGTTTTTTCTTAACTTTGAAAGGGTTTCTGACAGGAGTGAGGCTAGAGGATTGAAGATCTTTGTCTGACAAATCAGTCCTTTTCTCAGGGTCCTTCTGCAGATGGGAAAGGATTGTGGAAAGAAATATATTCATAATTTAAAAAAGGCTAATAACAAATATGCTAAACGTTTACTGAACATTAAAATCATTTTAGATAATATACGTCTACCTCACTCCATGGAACACAACCACACCACTTCTGTCCTTCAGATCTTCCAAGCATACAGCGATAAAACAACCTGATTATGAAAGAAATAAAGTATTAATGGCTTGGATTCAGAATCCTTTCCTTTCATTGTTTCATCTAATAGCCAATTGCAAAGATTGTGCCTAGAAAACTTTAGACATGTTCAGGGAATATTGTTTCATTTTACTCAAAAATATGATGTATGGTAATCAACAGACTGATCAATATGTTAGTTATTCCAATACTGAGTCCAAGACTTAATACAGACTGTGAGTTTTTAGTGAATCAGTGAATCATTTAACTTAAGTGAATCAATGAACTTTAGGTGAATTCCACAAGGTACAAGACAAACAAGTTTGATGTATGCCCCATGTGGACACTTCCAACCAATAGGAGACTGTCAAATAGGGTTGCAAATATGTGGAAAATTTCCAGTAAATTTGAAAAGCATTCCAGAAATTGTGGAACCTTTCCCGGATTTTTTGGAATCTTCCAGAGATTTTTGAAAAGTTTCCGGAAATTTACCAGAAATGTTTCACCCCATTGCAACTCTACTGTCAAATAAAAGTTATTTAAAAAAAAAAAAAAAAAAAAGGCTGATCTGGCAAATTTCCACAATTAGAAAACAAGCTAGGAGGAGTATAGAGGGTTTTCACGACGCGCCATCAATCGGCAGCATTGAACGTAAACAGTGCCACATTTTGCTAATTATTGCTGCTGAAAATGGTCAGTTATTGTCATGTTTTGGGCTGTACTAATCCTTAATTGGGGTATATTTTGTGGGTTGTTTCATGTTTTCATTAGAGTAATGTGTGAATTTATGTGTTTTAGGGAAATGTAAGTGTATGTATATTGTTTATTGTATGTTTCATGCCAGTGTCAAATATGAATTTTTGTCCAGAACCTCTGTACAGACAACATAGTAAAGTAATGTAAAAACTGTCTGAGGAACAAAAGGCATTTGTGGTTAGCCAAATTGAACCAGGATTTCCAGGGCAATAATCTTGACAACATTTGTGTGTGTTCTTATAATTTCTGGTCAGGTAGGTGAAATTTTAGGCTAATACCTTAATTAACATGGCTTGTATATCTCTTTAACACCTATTAACTTTAGTTTGTCAAAATATTGCGCCCTTTCCTGCTTACATCCTTCTCTATATGATATAGCAGCTTCCACACGTTTGTCCGTGGTTTAGACAGCATATGTATTCAGTAGCACATCAATGCTGTTGTTTACATCACCAATATAGCCGCATATTCGGGTAACTGACTAAACTGTGATGTAAGTGCAAACCCTCTATTAATTAATTGTGGCCAACCAGACAAGCAAAACCAATAAAAAGCCAGATTAACAATTTATAGTTAAAAAAAGATTGATAAGAACAAGGTATAAGTATGTGTGCCCGGACAGCCAATTACTCAGATGCGGTGACTGTCATCTTGGATTTGTTGCTTTGTACAATAAAGTCTTATTTTGACATCTGGAGGTTCGTTGACTTCATTGAGAAGACTATTGCTTGCTTCATGACAAGAGTCCTGATTTAAGACACTTGCTTATAATTAGTAATATTATGAGTAATAAATCTTCGTTATTCATATTGGTCTCTGCTGGATCTGTGCCTCCCAACACTGAATTTTCATTCTCACAGTAGATATACAGCGTAACGCTTACTTGTATTTGTCCTTTTTTTCATTGTAAATTAGTGTCTGAAGTTCAACCATGGAGTCCTCATGCTGAAGGCAGTGAGATGGGGGGATCCTGAAGAACATACATGAGCTCAGAGCAAGGCAGCGCACTAGCTTATGCAGATTTGATTTAAAAACAAAAACACTTATTCTGTGTTATTCTGTGTATATATAAAACAAGCTAGTATTGTGATAATGCACATATAAAGGTATGTACACTCACTCTGTTGGCAGTGTAAAGTTGCAGGGTGTTGCATCACGCACAGTGCAAATATAGAAACTTTTGCCCTTATTCGGTCCTTCCTTTACACCAGTCTTTAATAAGCATATACTACCTAAAAAAGAAAACATAATAATAAACAGACTTCTGTACTTTCGCATTCATGCATCAGAAGTCAGCTAACGTTACCTACAGCTGAAGCTATACAGCTTATGACCACAAACTCCTTACACAGTAAAATTGCTCAGAGTTAACCATTTACACTGTGATAAGCGAGAAGACGATACTTACCGTGTGCTTCACACAGAATTCTTTCCATCTTACAACAGCGCCTTATTTCTTTTAAATCGCCGGCTTCACTTTCACTATGAACAAAAACACCCGCCACTGTCGCGGTTTTGATGACGTGACCTGCACTGTAGCCAATAAATGCCTTACTAGAACTACTGTACAAACGTAATTCAATTTGTACATCAATAACAATAATAGTAGTAACTATGGCTTTTTGGAAGGAGCTGTTTTTACTATGGTAAATTTTCTACAGGTATGTTGGCATGTAAATAACCAAATAAATAAACTCCAAATGGTCCAAAATTATTCAGCGATTCCAGCAGGTGGAGCCATGGACACACGAATGGACATGAATGACGCGTCTAGTTATTGTTCTGAATATGATTCATAGGATCTCGACCATGACATACTGACCATGAGTTACAGGAAAATCATGAATTTGATCTGCTTGAATATGCATACTCCTTTGATTAAGGATTTTCATGTCCAATTATGTTTTGCTTCAAAGAAAATCTTCTCCCAGACCGCTTCAAGGGGGGAAAATTCAGTAAAACTTCAAGGTTCATTACCAACCAAAAACGTGTCTTCAAGTTATCTTTATCCAGCTTTCTTCAAAAATTCTTTTCACACAGAGGTCCTTCTATTAGTGACCTGCCCGTTTGAGTTTTTAAAAATTGCTCCTTCATCAGTCATTAAACATTTTGTAACTTTCTTTCTTTCTTAGCACTTGTTTTCCCCCTGAAATTTCAGCTTGTTTATTATGTGCAAAATTACCGGATAATCTGTGATTCCACTTGCACCTCTGCAATTAAAATCATAATAAATATTTTCATTCTAACTATTAAAAAAATTCATGAATGCATAATACACTTGCTCTATTTATTCCATGTCATGACTGTGAATCTTTTTAGGCAGTTTATCTAATTCATTAGAACATTACTGCAGTTGTCCTCCAAACTGCATTTGTAATTTCTAAGCCAGCATTTTATTATTATTATTATGTATAAACAATTAAATATCTGAAGTCTTATGTTCTCATGAGTGTGTAAATGCCTCAGATGAAAAAGCACATGCTGACAATACAAATTAAAGCATCTGCTCTGCTTACGCTTCGTCTGAAGCTGGTTTCTTCCATCCAGTCAGGTAGCTATCATCTCTGCCTGCTCTAGGAAAAAAAAAAAAATTTTGAATTATGTGAAATACCATCTGGAGCACTAATATTTCTTAGCGTCCTGCGAAGGACACATGAAGACGAGTGCTACTCATCTAAAGGATAAGTAAAGTGAAGTGAAAACCCTGCAGTAATGCAGTTAATAACTGCTACAGTCATACACAGAGATACATGCACAGAATGACATCTAGAATATGGCTTTTAAGTGTTATTACACTATCAGTGTTCAAGTTTTTGAACAGTTAGATTTTTAATGTTTTTTAAAGAAGCCTCTTCTGTTCACCAAACCTGCATTTATTTGATCCAAAGTACAGCAAAAACAGTATTTTTTTTTTTACTATTTTAAATAACTGCTTTCTATTTGAACTTCAGAAATCATTCTACTATTCTGATTTGCTTTCCAAAAACATTTATTATTATTATTATTATTATTATTATTATTATTATGTTGTTGTTGTTGTTGCTGTTGAAAACAGCAGATTTTTTAGGATTCTTTGAATAGAAAGTTCAGAAGAACAGCATTTATCTGTATATATCTATAATAATAATAATAATAATAAATGTTTCTTAAACAGAAAATCAGCATATTAGAATAATTTCTGAAGGATCATGTGACTCTGGAGTACTGGAGTAATGATGCTGAAAATTTAGCTTTGATCACAGGAATAAATTACATTTTAAAATATATTAAAATAGAAAGCAGTTATTTTACATAGTAAAATATTTCACAATATTACTGCTTTTGCTGCATTTTGGATCAAATAAATGCAGGCTTGGTAAGCAAAAGAAACTTCTTTAAAAACATTACAAATCATAACATTAAAACATTATAAAAACGTTTGACTGGTAGCGTATATGATATATTTTGACTTTTTCTGTGCTGTTGTAAGAAAAACGTACTGTCAGAATATTGTTGACAGCTACTAAATACTGGCGTACTAGCATGAGACCGTACTTATGGGCAACACAATCATATAAACAGAATTCACTGTGTGTAGCTAAACTGTTGGTGATGACACAGTGACGAAATTGTTGTATTTAGGCAGACAGTCTGTTTGTGCTTCGCTTTGGGAGTCAGATGCTCCCAGAAAGACTAGGAAAATGACAAGTACAAAAACGGAGTTTAGCTTACAGCTACTGTACTGAGGAACCATGAGCGCTAGTAACTGACTCTTCAAATCCAAACCCTGAAGTCTAAGCTAGTCAGAGTGTTTGACTGAACTTAGCCAAGTGTATGTTAGTCAATTAATTATTGATTATGTGGGATTGCAGCTACTGTAGCCCTACCCATAATCCTGCGGGTGCTCAATGAGAGGGAAACAAATTCAAGTTTCCATGTCTAAGCGTAACAGCGAGCACCCCTCACTGCCACATCCACATATACATCACCTGCGGCCGCACAGAGTGTGAGGTAACACGTTTATTAAGAATGTGATCCGCTCGTGAGTGGAGACAGCACCGTCAGTGAGGGATAATCCTGTTAGCGAGAGTGGCAAGTGCTCTCAGCTTCTCTACGCTTAGCTTCTCACTCATTGCTTCCCTGAGGTACTACAGCCCTGGAGGAGCACAGGCTGCAGTGAATTGTTGGCTTTGACTCTGGGGAGCGTATGAAAGACAGGACAAAAAGAGAGTGTACTAATCGGAATATTAAAGCATTACATTTTCTTAAAACAGCAGCCGCCCAAACTCCAGGCAAAGTCCTTTCTGTATACAATGTATTTTTTACATGTTATCATAAATTTCACACTTTTAACAGATTTTTACATGCTGACCCATTTTGCTGCACTTTTCCCTCATTTCCATATCTGAGACTCACACACCTTTCTGTTTTTGCTTTGCCGCCATAATTAAATCATTAGTGTCATATATTTAAAGGGGTCATCGGATGCCCATTTCCCACAAGTTCATATGATTCTTTAGGGTCTTATTGAAAAGTCTATAATATACATTGGCTAAAAATTCTTAATGGTTGTGTAAAACAACACCTTTTTTACCTTGTCAAAATGAGCTCTGCAAAAATCATCCCATTCTGAGGGATTGTTCCTTTAAATGCAAATGAGCTCTGCTCGCCCCGCCCCTCTCTTCTTTCTGCTGCTCTGAGAGATTGTCTACTTTAGCTGCATTTAATGCATTTAGCCGCGAAACTTGCTACCTAGCATGTTATTAGGAAAGGTGATTGCAGAGATTCATAAAAAAACCTTATACTCACTTCTACTGTAGGTGAAGCTGGATCGGAATGATTTGCGTGAACATAGACACATTTATGTAGATCGGGAGGTGCATTCCCTTTACAAACAAATGTAATCCACTGCATCTTCAGCGGCTCAGATGTCGGGAGTAAATGACGACCACTGTGTTCATTATTGCATCCAGCAACACAACACCTCAATCTGACATATTCTTGTCTAACTTACACGAAACAATGGAGGTCGGACTGTTACAGCTGATCTGAGGTAAGACGCTCATGTCAATCAAGCCACACCGACAGGCATCTGAGAATGGCTCGATTTGAAAAAGGGAATATTATTTTTACAAATTAATTAATTAAACACCACTGCATGGATATTTGTCATAATAGGGTAAATGTGTACATACACTGCCAACACACATTAAAGTTTGCATCTGATGACCCCTTTAAAAAAAGAAAAGAAGAAAAGAAAATTAATTTGTATAAACTTGATGCCAAGTACACATTTGAATGGCATGTATAGCATGTGTGTACATTCTTAATAATGAGAAGCAAGATTACATAAGATAATTAGACTTGTTTTCTGATAAATTTATCAAATAAAAGTAATTTAATGCCTAAACTGCCAGTTTGGTGGAAAGCTAGAAAACTGTGAGAATTGAAGTTTTATTTACCCCATTGACAGATATATACAGTAGGCCAATATATTATTTTATAAGCATGAACCCACCTAATTTTAAGAACTTTTTCAGAAAACAAGATTTGTTTGGTTTGTTAAGATATTTACACTAGAAAACACGCATTAAAATACACAAAATATTAAGAAAATCACTTTTTGTAGTTTAGTGTACTTGCTAAAGGCCTCTCTACCTTTCCAGTAGAGATTTTAGGCTTTAAAGGCTAAGTTTTTGGTTTCCTAATATACTATGATTAAAAAAACAAAACAAAAAGCTTTTCTAATGCTTCTTCCTCTTGTGTTTGGAGGTAAGCAATTCATTTTTATGAAATAAATGAATTTATGTGAATTGCTGTGAAAAAAAAGTGAAATCAGCAACATGCCAAAATGGTGACAATTTTTTATTTATTTTTATTTATTTATTTATTTATTTACAAAATATGAGTGATGTTCACCTATAAAAAGTCTTCACCAATTTGCTAGGTTGTGAGTGTTTTTTGGTATGTTACTATATGGATGCTGTAATAATAGCTACATTAATTATAATAATGTATTAATTTAAACATTTTTAAGTCAACCAGCTGCCCCATTGGAAGTTTGCTGGGCTCCCTGGTCAGCTTAGATAAAATGTTACTTCCTCCTAAGCTGAGAAAACAGGTTTATATGGAGACAAACAAAAATGAAACTCGCAAGATGTAAAATGACACTCGTCCATCTACTGAACAAAGCAGCTGACAACTCAGCTTCATCATTTTTTGATTTTATTGACAGAACCAGGAAATTAGAATAAGGTCCAAAAATATGAAATAAACAGATGATTGTGTATTCAGACAGCTGAGGCGCAAGCTGTAGTCTGTTCAATATTTGTCTCAGCAAATACTAGTGCAAATACTGGTGACTATTAGTAATTCCTTTAGAATTATGAAACTAGTTTGGAATGTATTATTAAGACATTTAATCTTAGTCTCTATGTTAGCAATGACTTCAGAAATATTTATAATAGTATTATGGAATTTATTAATACTCTTAACAAAATCAGTAGATTTATTATAAGCACATTATCTTATTCACATTCATTCAGATTTGCTCAGTCCCAGAAGAGTAAGTAAATAGAGCTCAGCTTATTAGGTTGCTGTTGTGACAACATTTAATGTAGAAACATTATTTAAGCTTGTGCCAGCTGTGTAAAATGAACTACAAACAATATTACAGAAGAACTGATTAACATGCACTGACTAAACATTGTTCAACATGCAGAGTATAAGAAGCATCTGCTTACCCAGGTATGCTAGCAAGTCCAAAACCAATGGCTTATCTCTTCATATGCCTTTGTGTCAGTGTGAAAGAAACATGGCAGCCATAACACAACCTTCAAAGCCTAGCTTTATAGCTAAACTAATACGTTTTTTAATGCGTCATGGATTGTTCAGTGTCTGAAAATATTAACATTTTTGGCAAGTAGATGCACTCAGGTTATCAGCTAGCTGAGGTAGTTAGTTCACTCAAAAATGAAAATTCTGCCATCATTTTGAACACAAAAGAAGATATTTTGAAGTATGTCGGTAACCAAGCAGTTAGCCATCGAAAAAAAAGTACTGTGGACGTCAATGGCTACCAACAACTGGACTCTTTAAAATATTTTATTTTGTGTTCAAGAGAAGAAAGAAACTTATACAGGTTTGAAACAACTTGAGGGTGAGAAAATGATGACAGAATTTTCATTTTTTAAAGAACTACACTCTTAAAAATAAAGGTGCTTCACAATGCCATAGAAGAACCTTTTTTGTTTAACTGGTTCCATAAAGAACCTTTAATATCTGAAGAACTCTGTTCACAAAAGGTACTTTGTGGCGAAAGAAGGTTCTTCAGATTAGGTAAGAAAGAGATGGTTCTTTAAAGAACCTTTGACTGAATGGTTCTTTTTTGGAACCAAAATGGCTCTTCTATGGCATCGCTGTGAAGAACCTAATAAGGCCTAATAAGGTTTTTTTTTTCTGGTTTAACTGGTCTTCACCTGGTTTAGGTGGTCTAGCTTGTCTCCCATTCTCACCAAGCTGGTGTTTAGCTGGTTGTCAAGGTGCTTTTAAGCTGGTTGTCTGGCTGGTTTTCCAGTCTGGGGATACGTTTCCCAAAAACATTGTTAGTCAACTATAGTTGCTAGTTCTGTTGTTAGCAACATATTTCAATGACATGGCATTACCCAAAACCATAGTTTCAATAAACATTCAGAAACACAAGCACAATTTGTGTGGTTGGAACTACAGCTCTCGACCTTTGGTCAGAAGCATAACTTATTGTTAGTATGACGTGGACTTAAATAGATCATGTTCTTGAGTAAAATAAACAAGCTAACATGCTATAATGTACTGTATACTGTACTGGTACTGTATTCATTCTAAATATATATTTTTTAGTTTGCACAGTTTTTGAAGTAGAACTAACAATTATTTTGTTATTTTGTTATTAGTTATTTTGTTATTTGTTATTAGTTTTTAATAAAAATAGACCTAACCAAACAATAGCCTTTAAAAAATACATATAGGCCTATAATAGCAATGAGGAAATAACAATTAGCTCAAAATAAAGTTTTAAAAGTGAGTAGTTATATGGTTTTATTAAACAAAACTGTTAAATACATAATGTATTATAAACAATAGAGCTAATGTACATTACGCTTTGTAACAAATGCCTGCAGAGGGCGCCAACGGCCTGACGATTGTTTTACACTTTACAGCGCGATCTAATCCTTGTTTAATATTGGCTAAACATTTAATTCAAATGTCCACTTAATTACTGACATTTGGCCATTTTTTACCACAGAAATGCTGCAGCCACTGTAATATCTTGAATATGTGCACATCAAAACGTGTAAACTCCGAGAGTTTGAGCTTTTATTTTGAAATCAATGTAGCAGTTTGTGAAGGATACTTTTGTATTGTCCTGTGTTTGCGTAGGTTTAGAAATTATTTATCTTACAAATCTGATGAAGTGGTGTTCCCAGACAACCAGATGAACATTATAATAAAACAAAAACTCACAACAATATGCAGAGATGGAGTTTAAGACGCTACACATTTGTAAATGACAACTTCCGGTGTTTTGCCGGTTACAAATCCAATACGCATACGTAGCAAACATAGCAACATAGCAAAACAACAGGGAACAAAAATAGCGAAGTCCTCCTCAGCATGATTGTTATTCATTTCATAGTAGTCAGACATTAATTCAATCCTAAACTGATTATTTGCATATGTTATTATTTCACCACCTGCACAACATTATTAACGTCAGCCCTATAGCGTTGAAATAATGTGGTTTGAATGAGCAACCAAGTTAATACTGGTTCAGGAAACAGTTGTGGCTAATATTAATCCATAGGTATGTCGCAGACAGCTCTGACCATGCTTAAACATAGGCCTATAAATCCATCAATCAACTTGGCCAGGGCTAGGAGACTACCACCTAGGCTCCCTTAAGTCATTTTTTCAAAAGAGAGAGGCAAATTAAACTATAACAAATGAAAGTGTTTCTGTGTTTGGTCTCTAATACATGTAATACTTTTCTTCAGCTGCTCACTTTGGCCTCCTCTGGTGAAAATCACAGGGTTAGCAGTGTACCTGTAATGGGTAGCTGAAGTAGCATTTGCCTAATGACAGCAATTTTGCTAAAGAAAGACATTTCTTTCTTGAGAACACCACTAATTAGGATCCGTGAGAATGTAAATCAATTGAAATCCAGCATTTTAAGTGATTTTATTAGACTGTGAATTCTCAGAAGGGCTTGTGTGGATACGCTTCATATCTTCATACTTGAAACTCAGATTAGTGAAGACCATGATGCACAGAAATCAATACAATGTTAACTATTCTAAATGACCTTGCTTTCCCTCTTATAAAACCCTTCATTTACATAACACTTAACACAACAGTAGCTAACTGGAGACTGGATTTAATGGGGAGGTTAATAATGAAACCCTTCGGCGCAATCTAACACACGTCAAGCAGCAAAACAAGACGGTAGGAACATTCCCTCTGTAAACAATAACAAATGAACGAAACACTTGCTCTGAGGCAAATGAATAAGATAGTAATACTCACCTGAAATGCTTCAGAATTCACATTGCCTGGAACTAGAGCTCATTAAAGCGGTGCTGAGCCCCCATAGAAAACCACACATTTTAAAGCTCATCTATTATGGATGGCTGTAGATTGTGGTGAGAGTTGGGTGTTCAACAACAGAGCAAAATCAGAAAACATAAAGACAGCACTAGTTGGAGTTTTCTATGATGTTTAGCAGTGACTATAGCTTAGCTTATAACATGCTGTATGAGGCGTATTTATTCATATTAAATCCAGTTCTGAATTTTAATAATCACCACATACTGTTATTTAGCGTAAATTAAACACAAGTGAAGATATTTTTGATGAAATCCGAGAGCTTTCTGAACCTGCATAGACAGCAAAGCAACTACCATGTTCAAGGCTCAAAAAGGTAGTAAGGACATTGTTAAAATAGTCCATGTGACATCAGTGGTTCAACCTTAATTTTATGAAGCCGCTAGTATACTTTATGTGCAAAAAGAAAACAAAAATAACAACTTTATTCCACCATTTCTTCTCTACTGTGTCAGTCTTCCGACGTGTGTTCATAACAGAGGACTATTTTAATGATGTCTTTACTACCTTTCTGGGCCTTGCAACATGTCAGTTGCATTGTTTGTGTTTCAAAAATAAAAGGTCTTATGAGGGTGAGTAATTAATAACAGAATTTTCATTTTTGGGTGTACTGTCCCTTAAATTTTGCAATATTGGGCATCAAATTGTGCATATCCTGCTTGCAAAATGTTTATTTCTTCATCATACAAAGCAACTTTTAAACTGACATCACTGGAAAAAGACTGTGCTCTGACTTCAGTGGGAAAAAAAGATTAAAAATAAATAAATGTTTTCAACAGATGATTAAAACCACTGTCATAAAACACAAAGTCAACAGTATAATTACAGAAGCATGTCTGAAGAACTCCACTGGCGTCTACTGAGCTGAGCTTTTTTCACATTCCATACTTTATCAGAAAAACACATCTCTCCTGCTCAGCTGTGAGATATTAAAGAGACTGATGCTTTTGTTTTCTTTCTGATCTAGGCCTATCAGACAACTCGACCTTGCTAAGAGAATGAGATGCATCTGAAGCAGACAAAATAAGTACTTGCATCAGCCAGCTGTGAACATAAACATATACACACTCTTTACATTTTCTTTTCTTTCCGAGTTCTTTTCCCAAGGCTTCTGTCTGCATTCTTTTATCCATTTTTATTCGCTCTTCTTTAATCCGTCTATCTGATTTCTGCGGCGGTCTGTCAGAAACATGACCCCGGCTCTGGATGTTATTAAAGAGTGCATCCCAAAGCCCAGAACCGTTGTTTCTTTGCAATCCCACAGAGGCGTGGTGTCTGTTCTCCTCTCCAACACTTTTTTGTTATATTGCAAATGACACAAAGGCACACACCTGTGGCACAGGTTTGCTTTCATCAGAAAGTAATTCCTGTTCCATTCAGGGCTTTCATAGGTCCTCTGACACAAAGCACAGGCGGTGGTGTCAGCAAATTGATTCGACACCGTTCAGACAGGTAATGTAATGAAGGATAGCAGGGAGACTGTATTTACAAATTCTCCGAGTAGTTTCTCCTGCAGACCTAGAAATGAGAAACACAATCCGACATACGTCATGGAGTGAGAGAAGTATTAATATTCATAAGCAGAACGGAGTTTTAGCCAGCGAGTCAGGATGAGTTATGATAGGTGTGATGTGATTTGGTCCTGGCCCCTGGTGGCCATGCCACGCTCGCTTAGCAGACAGGACAGCAACAGCGGACAGGATCATCTATCCTGTATGACAACCTCTTGCTACTCATATCAGCCCATCACTAATGCATACACAGATACACAACAGACACATTAATTAGCATTCAGCACACCACTGCTTCACAAATAGAGCAAAATATGTTTAAAAAACACCCACCCCAAATGATGCAAATTAAAATAATGAGCCACAGAGCTCACATGGCTGCATGCGCGATTTAGCTTAAAGACCCCGTGAAATTAAAATGAGAGGTTTGTGGCTTTCACTCCATGTGTATTTGCTCTGATGTCATCTAAATGCTGGTGTACTCTAAACACTGACAGAACATTCACATTTAGCAGATATAGGCTATTTAATGGTGCCCTATGGAATATTTGTTTGGGTTATAGAGCAAGTTCAAAACTGTCTTCTTGCATTACCAACAGCAACAGCAAGCTTATAATGATTTTTTGAGCTGTCTGGTTGGATTTTGCCAGAAATGTTGTGTGATTTCTGAAGGATCATGTGGAGACTGGAGTAATGGCTGCTGAAAATTCAGCTTTGCATCACAGGAATAAATTACATTTTGAAATATATTAAAACAGAAAACATTTGACTTTCTTTAGACTTTCGCTTTGTTAGCATGGCGTCATGCGTGACCTTGCCATCATGACCATGTAATACGTAAAGTCGAGATAAAAGATGATAGAAGTGTTATATAATGTGTTTATTTATTTTTTTGGAAAATGACTGATTGTTTCCCTAGATAAGACACTTATTCCTCGGCTGAAGTTGTGTAGAGTGTGAAACTGCATTGAAACTACAATGGACATTCAACCCATTGATCCACATTGAAGTTTACTATATGGAGAAAAATTCTGAAATGTTTTCCTCAAAAACCTTCATTTCCTTTCAGCCGAGGAAAGACATGAACATCTTGGATAACATGGGGGTGAGTAAATTATCAGATTTTTTTTATTCTGGAAGTGAACTAATCCTGGTGGCTGGATGTATTTTACTAAAATGAACTAGGGACCTCCTGAAGTAACTTTTGTTTCAGACAACATTTGATAAGTTACAGTAGTTTGTATATTCTTTACCAAGCCTGTTTATGAGACTTTGTGTGTCAGCAAACAAGCAAAGTACACAAAAGTTAAATATTTCATTGTGTTTGGGTTAAATATGAGCACTCCTTGTATGCCAAATTTGGCAACCGTAGCTAACTGCTGTAATCTGCAATTACACATCACAAAACATTAGGTAAACAAAGCACAAAAACATGTGTTCATCCAGACATCCTAATTCAGACAGCCAGATGCTGAGACTGGCCACTATCCACCATTAAATCAGGTTTGTGAGCAGCTGGAAGGGACAGCAGCTCTCAATGTGAGTCCTCAGCACTGCTCTGGAGGTTAACAAGCTCTGGCCTGCTATAATAACACACCAGCCTGCAGCCACCCAACTCCTCCAGCCCACGATCTAAAGCATCTGACTCAACCAGTTCAGATAAGACACTGCAACATATGTCAGATCCCATTCTCACCTTCTTAAGAGACAGTACTATCCACTCCTTTTAAAGCCCTGGTGGGAAATATTCACAAATTGAATGTAAATTTGAAGTCAAAAGTTTACATACACCTCGCAGAATATGCAAAATATTAATTATTTTACCAAAATAAGAGAGGTCATACAAAATGCAAGTTATTTTTTGTTTAGTACTGACCTGAATAAGATATTTCACATAAAAGATATTTACATATAGTCAACAAGAGAAAATGATAGATGAATTTGTATAAATGACTTTGTTCAGAGTTTACATGTATTTAATTTTAATACTGTGTTACCTGAATGATTCACAGCTGTATTTCCTTTCTTTTTTTTGATAGTTTGTTCATGTTCATGTTCATACACTACCTGTCTTCATGAGTCAGAATACACAGAGTTCAGGGAGAGCAAGACAAGACGAGCGTTTGAGATTAAAAAGTATTTAAATTTGTATTTTTTTAATGAAAATAACCGACAGTTTCGCTAGATAAGACCCTTCTTCCTCGACTGGGATCGTTTACAACCGCATTTGGGATCGTTTGAACACTTTTAAACTGCATTTTGGAAGTTCAAACTCGGGGCGCCATACCAGTCCATTATATGGAGAAAAATGCTGAAATGTTTTCCTCAAAAAACACAATTTCTTTACGACTGAAGAAAGAAAGACTTGAACATCTTATATGACAAGGGGGTGAGTACATTATCTGTAAATTGTTGCTCTGGAAATGGACTTCTCCTTTAAGAGCCAGGCGTGTAAACTTTTGAACAGAATGAAGGTGTGTACATTTTCCTTTGTTTTTTTTTTTCATTTAGTACTGCCCTTCAGAAGCTACAGAAGATACTTATATGTTCCCCAGAAGACAAAATAAGTTAAATTGGGGCATCTTCAAGTTCCAAAAGTTTTAACCCCGAGCTCTTAATGCATTGTTTCTCCTTCTGAATTGAGCGTTTGAACCTTCTGTAATAGTTGATCAAAATCATACAGTCATTGTTGGAAAGATGAACTCCACACAAAAATACACAAAAATGCTGAAAAACCAAAGAATTTGTGGGACCTGATAGATTTTTCTGAAGAACAGCAGGCAGTTTAACTGTTCAGGACAAACAAGTGACTCATGAAAAACTATCACTAAACAAAAACAGCTGTGGATCTTTCAGGTAACAACACAGTATTCAGAATCAAGCGTATGTAAACTTTTAAACAAGGTCATTTATATAAATGTAACTATTTTCTCTTGAGGACTTTATGTAAATGTCTTTTATGTGAAATATGTTATTGAGGTCAGTACTTTGCACTGTATTTTGTATGATCCCTCTTATTTTAGTTAAATAATCAACATTTTGCAGATTCTGCAAAGTGTATGTAAAATTTTGTTACTAATAATTGTAAAGGTAAAAGATTATCTTAATGGGATAGTTCAACCAAAAATTCAGATTAATTAAAATTAATGTCATTACAAATCTGTAAGACTTACATTCTTCTGTAGATGTATTGAAAAATGTCTGTGGCCCCCAAATTCCAGAGTCTTACAGATTTGAAAAAGATGAGAAAATATTAAAACTAGCCCTTTAAAGGCACAGTATGTAATTTTCACTTCTAGAGGGCACATACTGAAAAGAAACAAAGGCGTAGTTTGATGGTGCCGTAATTGCGTGTGAAATCATTGGAGTAGTCGTCTTCATTCCCATAGCTGATGCAGAAATCATGTTCATGGATGAGCTAATGTATTAAAGACTTCACTGTACGTCACAACGTCATTGTAGTATGAAGCAGGGTGGAGCACTTGCTAATGTGACGACACTGTTTTTTATACTACATACATCTGAGTGTCTTGAAAGTTCTATTATAATGCTTCTCTGTGGGTTCATCACCTGTCTAATAAAACGCATAACATATTAAAGTGTCTTTAGTGTTTCCATAAAATCAAGGGTGTATGATGTCATTGGCAGGTGACGCAATGCGGGACAGGACAGTTGAAATTGCTAATTTTTCTGGATTTAAACATTCTTTGAAACATTTAGGATAATGCAAGTACACAAGTCATAAAACATATAACACTGTTCTAGTAGTTTTTGGATATTTTAATAAAAAAAAAATCTTACATATTGTGCCTTTAACTGCTGTAACTGTTAACATTTGTAAACTGGGCCAATATAATTGATACATTATATAAACACAGTCTAAAGTGTGGTGCACTGAATGTTTTATTGCAATCAACTGACAATAGCAAAGTGCCTTTTCATAATAGCAGTTGCTACAATTTAATAAAATAAGTATAGATATAAAAAACACAACAAAAATTAAACAGAGTACAACAAAAACACAGAAGCATAAAAAAACTATGGCAACTTTTTTTTTTTGTTTTGTTTTAAATATTCAGTGCACTATTTTGGTTATTTAAAAAAGAACATAAAAATCACCACTTGAAAAAGCAGCACTGGCTGAACTGAACACACATCAACACAATATTTTTTGTCATTTGTTTTGTTTTTCTGCAGCTATACTGCCAGTACACAGCCATGACATGCAGCCCTCGAAATGCATTTACAACATTGTGAGAACATTATGATTCAGCTGGGCATGTTGAACTACAAAAACACTAGTTAGAGTTCTGAATAAGTCTGTACAGGTTGAACGACAGCAGAACCGCAATATCACGATCAATGTCACGCTACACATCTCCATGCTTGAGGAAGATCGATACTGGTCAAATAGAACCTGTGTTAGAATGGCCGAACAGGAGCTCGGAATCAGCGAGGCCTTCCACAAGGTGGAGATAGTGAGGATGCCATTGATCTGACGTGATGTCACGACACACTTTCAGACATGAAATGTCTGCCTTACTCATCATGCACTGTACAGTTCAACAAAATTTTGTAGATAAAGAGAGCTAGATCACTGTGTCATCTGTATGAAGATTCTCAGACTGCTTCAGAATTACTTCCCATTATCCTCTAGGCCACTGCACGCCAAGTAGCCGAGTTATAGCTGTCTAAATGTTCACTGCTATTTCTGCCACATTCCGTCTATGCAGATTTATGAAGTTCACATATTCTATCTAGGAGTTTTATGATTCAATAAATAAGACGACCACAAGCTTCAAATGGATTTCAATTTCATTTACAGAAAAGCTGTGATGTTGGGTGGCAGCGACCCAGATCGTACTCTGAGCGACTGTGGAAACAGAGTGAAAGGTCTTCAGCGTTGTCTGTAAGTGAGACACATCCAGTTTGGTGTCAGACCGCATGTCGCTGTTACTAGACAACACGTTATGTTTCATAGTCCATGTTGAAATAAAAGAAAATTGAACATAAAATTCATTCACGCTACAGCTAAGCTCTAAATGCTTTGAGTAGAAGTTGACTCTTTCTTGAACGAAACAGGACTAGTGTGGATTGCACAGATCAAGTAACTGTTGGTAACCAATGGTAAAACATGGCAGTGTTTTCAGTGTTCATGGAGACCGACAATAATTTAGATGCTATATTCACCCTCAGAGATATAATCACACTAGAAGGTCTTCACAGGTTACAGGTTATGACACGGCGCATTAAGTTTTCACAATCTTTTCAATTTGTAACACAAAGATCGGGCACCATATTTCAAACACAAACCATAAAGAGAAGAAGAACAACACTTGATGTGACTCTGAATATAGAGAAAACAAAATGTCAAATCCCTTCATAACTCATATATGCAGACGTCTGCCAATACCTGCTTTCCTCCTGGATCATTTCAGGGCACGTATGATGAAAAAAAAGATCTTGGCACTGAGAATGTCCCTTGAGTCAGTAGTGTCCTGTCAGCCATCTCCCTCAAGTCAACATTTTTACAAGAAATTCAAAAAGAAAAGCCCTTCATGCCCGCTTTTGTTTCCATTCAACCTTGCATTATGAAAATACAAGGAGACTGAGGCGAACGCTCACTAAATGTGGGGTCAATTGTGTGTATATACACAAACAAACACACGCTTGTATACACAAGGGTGTTTTTAGAGATAGGTCAGGGTCAAGAGGTCAAGACCTTGAAATGAAATGGGCGATTTGGGGGCATGTAGAAACATCTGAGCACCAGTGATGAGGAAACATGTCAGTGTAAGAATCTCACTGTCTTTTCCAACATCAGACGGCTCACGTTACACACATCTAATCCTATTTGAATTTGTGGCTTTTGACGTTGTATTGGTCTTTGGCAGTGAGGATGAGCTGGGCTTCATGTATATCTTTGAGTCTGTGGGCAATGAGGGCTCTCTATAGTCTATATCCATTTGAACAGAGGCAGTTCTCAGGTCAGTTCTGTGGCACGTGCACACAAACAAAATCAATATACATCCATTGTCAGCTTTCCGAGTTTTTCTGAGGAAAGATTGTCCATTTCTTCCTTCATCCATACACCATTGTCTCTAGGTCCGGCAATGACCTTCCAGTCTTCTGGAGCAAAAATCAGCACGGACAAAATAACAAATAATATGTAATGGTTTCCACCAGACTTCATAGACGGGAGTAAAAAAAAAAAAGCAAAAAGAAACTGCCGTTTCCGATCCCGGAGAGTGTCAATCAGTTAAAATACATCAAGGCTCACGGATACTGCCACCTCAAAGGAAAGGTTCTCACACAAGAGCATGAACAGAAAAGTAAAATCATATTTAAAAAAAGAAAGCAAAGCAAATGTCTAGGCATCGGCGCCAGCAGCCACCGTAGTCATGGCAACTTCAACTGAGGAAGGTCTTAGTCAGTCATATGGACGGATTGACAGGCCAGGCTAGAAGCCCAGATTACTTTCTGGTGGCCTCATCACGGACGAGGAGGAGAAGAAAAAGAGAGAGCGAGTCAGAGAGAGAGTGTAGATGAGCGAGTCTCTGATTGAGACAGGGTCATGTCCGTGTCACTGTTACTCCACAGAGCCGGGGTGAAGGCTGAGGGCTGGGGGGTCCAGACAGGTTGGGGAATAGCTGAGATGAGGCTCTTTGATCCACAAGAGCGGCGCTCCGTTCTTGCCCTCCTGGTTCTTGCTGGAGCTGCGGGTTTTGTAGCGCACCAGCAGGACCGCGATGAGGAGGATGCCGAAGATAGGGAAGGGGTAGAAGAAGACGAAGTAGAAGAGGGAGTCGTTGGAACAAACCACTGATTGTAGGGTAGAGACTGGAGTGGGGAGAAATACGACAGAAAGAGTCAGAACAAATTAATATGGAAGGTAAAGAATTAGTTCACTAGTTCACATTAGTCACCCCCATGTCATCCAAGATGTTCATGTCTTTCTTTTTTCAGTCAAAAAAAAGGTTTTTGAAGAAAACATTCCAGGATTTGTCCCCATATAGTGGACTTTAATGGGAGGCAACGGATTGTAGGTCCAAATTGCAGTTTCAATGCAGCTTCAAAGGTCTCTACACGATCGCAGCTGGGGAATAAGGGTCTTATCTTGCAAAACAATCTCATTTTCTAAAAAGAAGAAACCTGATGTACTTTTTAACCACAAATGCTCGTCTTGCTCTAGCTCGAATTCACGCATTACGTAATTATGTTGGAAAGGTCACGCGTGACTGAACCAGTGTTTACAAAGGGAAGGAGAAAAGTCAAACATCCTTTACAAAAAAAGAGGTAAAACAACGAAGTCGGACGACAGTGAAGTTGAGGGTGCAGTGTCATTGTAATGCATGAAGTTGTAGACGCACATTGCAGAGCTAGTGTAGGATGATCATTTGTTATTAAAAAAAAAATTTACTTTTTTTTTTTTTTTTAAGAAATAACAGATTGTTTCACTAGATAAGACCCTTGTTCCTCGGCTGGGATCACGTACAGCCTTTTGAAGCTGCACTGAAACTGCAATTGGGACCTTCAACCTGTTGATCCGCATTAAATTACACTATATGGAGAAACATTTTGGAATGTTTTCCTCAAAAACCTGTAATTTCTGTTTTAACTGAAGAAAGATCTATCTATCTATCTGGGCTGAACGATAAATCGTATGTGATACCCAACGTGCATCCTTTCAGTAAAGCTGGTTCCGTTATCAGTAGTAAATCTCCATCATGTGTGCGCTTTCAAATAGAGCAGTGTTTACTACACAGAGCCATAGTTCACTAACATAGTTCACTTGCGCAGATTGTCAGTGAACTACAGCTTTGTGTAGTCTGAAAGCACACACATGATGGAGATTTACTACTCGGGCTGGGACAATCAGCATCGATTCTGAGCATTGCTTGTTTCCAAATCCTTACACACACTTGAAAAAATAAAATAATCATTCATCCAATTCGAAAAGGTTGAAGCGAATTACAAGGATGTTCACAGTGGGCTGTACTTACATTAATCTCGTGTCATAAAAGCATTCTGAGCCGAGGTGAAATCAGCTGAATAAGTGCTCTTCAGCACTCTTCTTTGTGAGCGTTTGAGTGTGCGGATAAAAACTAGATTAGAGTGCCATCTGCTGTTAAAATCTAAACTCAGAATGGATTCCAAAGAGAATCGCTATGCATTCAGAAGATTTCAAAATCGGTCCACGAATCGATTTATTATCGCAGCCCTATTTACTACTGATGACGCATTGGATATCACGATTTATTGTGCATCCCTACTATCTATCTACCTATCTACCTATCTATCTATCTATCTATATCTATGTGTAAAAACAGTGGTAAAAGCAGTAAAGAAAATAATACATGTAGGTGGTTATGCAGAATCTTGAAACACATTATAAAGATTTTTTTTGTTATATAAATACATAGCTCATTTGCATTTAAAGCAGCCTCGACCAGAATGGGATGATTTTTGCAGAGCTAATTTTGGCAAGGTAAAAAAGGTGTTATTTTACACTACCATTGAGAATTTTTAACCAAAGTATTTTATAGACTTTTCATTAAGACCCTAAAGAATCATATCAACTTGTGGAAAATGGGCATCCGAT
>JAHKKF010514827.1:27874-45925 GCA_019740295.1 Labeo calbasu
ACAGAACCTATTAGAAGCGAAAGAGAACTCGGCATTCGCACACTGACTGAGAGGCGCGTTCTGTGAGCGCGCTTTGAGTGTGTGCGCACATAAACCCGCCGGCTTTCAAATAGCATATACTGGACAAGACTTAAAAACACATGCAAATACTGAATATCACTTTCGTGATAATACATCAAGTCAGTGACATTTCCGTTTTACATTTCTCTGGACTCGGATGGACTCGGGATATTTTCCGAGTCCGAAAGGCTCGAGTCCGAGTCAAGTCCGAGTAAAAATGCATCCGAGTCCGTGACAAGTCCGAGTCGCCTAAAAATTGTACTCGAGACCGGACTCGAGTCCGAGTACGAGTCCGAGTACCCCAACTCTATTTAATATGCATTACCCGGAGGTAAGATGAAAAGAAAATACCATCTACACTTTATGAAGACAGTAAGTTCTCTTAAGAGATACATTCATATAAACTCCTCAACCCCAAATCAGTACTTAGAATTTACTTACTACTGTGTATTTGGTAAACAGTGTGCTTGCTCTGTCTTTGCGTTCGTCTTCGGCGTCTCTGGCTTCTGTTAGTTGCCATTTACAGTTGGTTTATTTGAGCACGAATTAGTTTTGTGTTATTAACAGTTCTAAAAGTTTTCCAACCATTAGCCAGAAGTGTATGCAGTTAACATGGATCTCCTCTGAATTAACGACTCTGTGTACACTTCTGAGGCACTTGTACTGGTATAAAAAAAAAATCATTCCACTTGCGTAATTCATACCGGCACTATTACAAGCAAAATGCTGTTCTTTTCATCAAAGACCCCTGGTTTCCACAAAAATATTAAGCAGCACAACTGTTTTCAACACGACATGAGGGTGAGTAAATAATGACGGAACTAAATAATGACGGAAGTGCAGAAAGGATTTACATATCTAAACACTCCTTAAAATGAACTCTATTCTCTATCAAAATTCTGCAGGGCATCACGCATCCAAAGATGTGGAGCTAGCTGTTCAATATGTCACTCTTAAATGAAGGTGAGGATCATCACATTTTGTGTGAGAAGTCACAAGCTCCTTCAGCAGGGTCTTGAGCTGAGATCAGCTAAAAATAAAACTGCATTTTCCGGCACACTTTAAGGGGCTCCTCTCATCTTCTTCTCATGTAAAAGCAGTGCAATTTGACTTTGAAGATGGCAGATTACTAGGTGGTGAACCTTTCATCAACTATCTATTTGTAAATACATTTATATGGATGCTATTTCAGGCAATGGTGCTGCGGCGAGGTGATTTGACACTCACACTTGCATCCTCAGGGAAATAAGACTGGAATTTAAGTGCATATTTAGATATATTATAGAGATATGCACTGTGTGTGTGTGTATACATATGAAAGGTGAAAATAGACAAAGGTATAAAACACAGAATTCATGAAAGACAGCTTGACTAATACAGTGCTGAGAAGAAGATTAGATATAGTATGCTACAGTAAGGGAAATGCTTTCATGCTTAAATGCGTTCATGCTGAAGAACAGAAAATGCATTATGCATAAACTATGCAAAATAAGGGCTTCCATAATGTGAATGTTAGATTTGCATTATTCATTTAAAATAATAATTTATCACTTTCTGAAGTTATCTGACCAAAAACCACAAGGAAGAAAGTGGCCAAACTCACTTTTCTTGACCTTGATGTGTTTCAGAGGAGCAGATGTCTTGGCCACCTGTGCTCCTAAAGCTACTTGCTTAACGGACCCGAGGACAAACTACACAACAGAACGTGTCAGTGTAACAGCGGTAAGTCGACGACCCATGTGTAGTGCAGTAATATTGAAGAGTGTGTTGTGTCAGGTTGGGATGTAGGTGTTGAATCAGTCTTCCCTGCTCCTCAAAGCTTTGATTCAATGCTGTCAAAGAGCCCAGATGGCATCAGACTAAAGCAAACCTTGTCACCTGAACCACATTAGACCTGCACACAGAAGCTAGGTCATGATGTTACTGGAAAAAGTGTACATTATTGGCAAAAGGGGTGGGTGGGGGGCCTATAGATGAATAGCTGAGGCAGTTTGCAGAAGGGGTCCTCACGGGCGGCTGTGAATAGAAGAGCAGCAGCTGTGTGGCACTCAGATGAGCGCCACGAGTAAAGCCTCTGGCAGTCGTGATTGTGCCCGTTATGAGGTTCTGACTCCCCCTCGCCGCCTGTACTGTGAGTGGTAAGGTCTCCCTTGGCTCCCTGAGGGCCTGATACCCTGCACGCTTGCATTTGAGGAGTTACACACACAAAGCCCCCGTCTCTCTTTATGTCTTCCTCTCATAAATGCACACATGCTGATGAATGATTCAGCTCGGCCAGACATGAGCTCAGGATGGCTGCGCTCCATGGTGGTCTCAGGGGGAGAATGTTTTCATGCTGCTCTTTCCGATCCTCTCATGCCAGATGGCCTGTTAAGCCCATGGGACTGCTACACACACCTACAACTGAGTCTCAAAGGCTTCGGAGTCTGCTATAGGAATAAAGGCCAACTCGGCTAGTTGGGTGCCACTGTAAATACTGTCCAGCACTTTCCATGAACAAGATACAAACAAAATTCTTTAGAAAAGAAATGAAAATGTTGATCGTTAATCTCAGGAGAGCCTGAGATGTTTTCTTTTGTTCATTTTATTGGAGCATTTTTTGCAACTCTGTTACTAAAATAAATATACAGCTCTGAGAAAAATTAAGGGACCACTGCAAAAAAATCTATTTTTCTAGCGCTGTAGTTTATAAACAGAAATTTGTGTATTTTTCTAATTTTCTAATTCTAGCAAAAACATTCAACTAAAAAAAAAAAATAGAACATTCATAAAATTTAAAAAAGAAAAAAAAAAATTACACACCGTTTTTGTCTAGAAGATATTTTAATATTTTATGCTCACCAAAGCTGGATTTATGTGCTTTGGTTCATTTATTTGAATTTTCAGTCTTCAGTATCACGTAATCATTATCAATATTTATTATAGTAATATTTCTTATTATTATCAGTGCGTTTTAATATTTTTTTGCCGAAACCATGATATATTTTTAGGGGTTCTTTGAGAACTAATCTTTTGTAACATTATAAATGTCTTTACCATTGCATTTGATGAATTTAACACTGTACATCCTTACTTAAAGTATTAATTTCTAGTAAAAATGCTGCAAAAACATTGAAAACTAAATGTGCGACAGATTGATATACATGTATTTACATACAAGATAAAATGATAAATATAAATGTAAATGTATTTACATAAAAAATATACTCTACCAGTCAAAAGTTTTTGAACGGTAGGATTTTTAATGTTTTTTAAAAGTTTTTTTTGCTCACCAAGCCTGCATGTATTTGATCCAAAGTACAGCAAAAATAGTAACATTTTGAAATATTTTTACTATTTTAAATAACTCATTTCTTTTTGAATAGATTTTAAAATGTTATTTATTTCTGTGATTTCAAAGCTGAATTTTTAGCATTATTACTTCAGTCACATTTATTATTATTATTATGATGTTAAAAACAGAGTAGATTTTTTCAGGTTTCTAAACAGAACGTTCAGAAGAGCAGCATTTAACTGAAATAGAAATCTTTTGTAACATTATAAATGCCTTTATCATCATGGTATAGTGTATAATGTGGCAAAATCTTTTTATTTCAGATAAATGCTGATCTTTGGATTCTATTCATTTAAGAATCCTGAAAAAAGTTACACAGCTGTTTTAAATATTGATAATAATAATAAAAATAATAAATAAATGTTTATTGAACAGCAAATCAGCATAATAGAATGATTTCTGAAAAACCATGTGACACTGAAGACTGGGGTAATGATGCTGAAAATTTAGCTGATCATTTTAAAACAGTAAAATATTTTAAATAGTAAATAATAAATAAATAATAGTTATTTTAAATAGCAAAAATATTTCAAAATACATTTTTTGCTGTACTTTGGACCAAATAAATGCAGTCTTGGTGAGCAGAAGAGACTTCTTTAAAGAAACATTAAAAATCTTACTGTTCAAAAACTTTTGAGTGGTAGTGTACATATACATCCATTTGATAAGCACATTCTTACCTGGCTGTCTCACCACCACATGTGTGAAGCCAGAGGAGTCTTGTGCCAGGCGGTACCAGAGTCCATCCGGGTCCATGAGCCACTCCTCCACAAGGCAGTAGTACGTTCCAGAGTCGCTGGTCTCGGCACGATGCAGGGTGAGGCCGTATAACCGAGGAGAGAGTCTCTCTGACTGCACACGGCTGCGGAGACGTTCCTCCTCTGCGTACGCTCCATACTCGAACGCTCCAGTGTGTTCGATCTTCAACAGCAGCTCATCCGGCTCTCCTGGCTCGGCCTTCCGGGCGTACCACAGGACAGCATGCTGAGAGTCCGGGCTGGTTTGAGAGGTGATGGAGCAGTTGACACGCACCCGACTGTCCTCCAGAAACTGCAGACTCTGGTTGGACTTGTGCACCTTCAGTTTACTCACTAAAAGAGGAGAATGGAAAAAGGGGAAACGTTAGAACAATAAACATTGAGATTTACAGTCTATGGATATTTTTCTTACACAAATGCATAGATTCACATTAGAAGGCCTTTATTAAACCCCCGGAGCCATGTGGAGTACTTTTTATAATGGATGGCTGCATTTTTTGGGCTTCGAAATCTCAACAGCCACTCACTGCCATTATAAAGCTTGGAAGAGCCAGGACATTTTTAAATATAACTCCGACTATATTCGTCTGAAAGAAAAAAAGTCATGTACACCTAGGATGGCTTGAGGATGTGTAAATCATGGGGTAATTTTCATTTTTGGGTGAACTATATTTGTTGCTGCCGAGGGAGTGCTGGAAATGCTCGTTTTAGATTTGGAAGAAATAAGACGTCAGAAATATTCTTGGGGGAGCAGAGCTGCGGGATCCTGGGCATACATATTGGAATACTACAGGTGCGTCAGGTGTGACCGCCATCAGCAATGGCTGCTATTTCACACCATGAGTGGATTTATGAACGCCACAAGAGCTCAGGAAGACACAATGTAGATTGGAGACACACTTTCACACCTGAAAATAAAAGGTCTCACATACTTACAAATGTAGATCTTTATAAAAATGCTACAGAGAAGCGCTTAAAAGTAAAAAGAGCAGATGTCCTACATGTTCAGCCCTGTTATTTGGCACGAGAACGTGCAAAAGGTTCAGGCACGCTTTCAAACGCATTAAACATATGCTGCTGCAACACTCCTCCCATTTTCCCTCAACTAACACACGCAGTGCCTTTAATCGAGGAAATACAAAATTGGTGGGACTTCATATGATTGTTTCTTTTATTACCTCAAATTAATGAGCATCTGTGAAACTTCACATTCTGTTTTTCCTGCTTTAATGGCTCTTGGCTAAAAATCCAATTTTCCACTGACACTTTGGCTCCAGTAATCCCCATCACGCATTTCTGCACTTCTAGCAAAGTCCCTTGATTCATCCCTAAGCCTGGACCTTCTCCGTGAATAACAGTGGCATGAACACTCTCATGCTTCTAACCAGCGGGCCAGAAACTCAATCCCTGCAGCAAAGCTCCTCAACTCAATTGTATAATGTCAAATCTCACCGATTTAACAGAATTTTTTTCTTCTTTTCAATCTCTTAGTTTTTTTAAGAAACCGCAAAAGGACTGTTCCTCAATTTAGGCTTTTAACTTATCAAATATATGGGCTTTATTCCATATTCTTAGAAGCAAAACATTAACCACTCCCAAAAGTGCAGAGAAAACTATGACAAATAATTAATGTTCACAATTGTAACTGATGTGACAGCTGTGTGTGTTTGCAGTATTACTGCCGTCTGCTGACATACTGTTGTCATTGTACATACTATCAGGCCAAGAGCTTCTAAAATTAAAATGTCACACTGCAAAATGAGCTTTGTTCACTCCTGCAGGGCTGTCAGAGTTAATATCTCCCTACAGTTCAGCTTTAAAACAGAACACTCCAACAAAATTGACAAGAATGAGTGTCTGCGTCCCTTCAGTTGTTGATGGTAGTTGCACTAGATCAGTTGCTTGTTGGCATATAGCCAGCTAACTAACTGCTAATTTAGCTCTTAAAAGAAAAGCTACTTAGTAACAAAAGAAAAAAAAAAAACATTGAGAGTCAATTTTTAATATGTTAAAAATGTTTGAAAGCTCTTGAAAGCAAGATAGCTCATTCTCACTAATCTTTACTCACTAACAACACTCTTAAAAATTGCTGGGTTGTTTCAACCCAAACTTAGGTAAAATATGGACAAACCCAACTGTTGGGTTAAAAATTGAATTTTAAAATGTAACCAAATGGTTGGGTTTGTCCATATATTACCCAAGTTGAGTACTTTTAAGAGTGAAGATGTTAAAAACTCTCATGAAAACATGTATGTAAAACACATGTACTGTTCAGAAGTTTGCGGTCAGTATGTTTCTTTCCCCCAAATAAATTATTATTTTTATTCAGGATACATTACATTGAAAAAGTGATGGTAAAGACACATTATTCAGTTTTCAACGTTGTTATAATAATACATGTTTCTTGTAAATCAGCATATTAGAACGATTTCTGAAGGATCATGTGACATTGAAAACAGGAGTAATGGCTGTTGAAAATTCAGCTTTGTATCACAAACATATATTACATTTTAAAATATTTTAAAATAGACAGCTGTTATTTTACTGTAATAACTTTTATTGCAGTCTTGGTGATGTATAGGAGATTTCAAAAAGACAGAAATCTTCCCGACCCCAAACTTTTAAGCGGTTGTGTATTTTCATTGAACTGCAGGAAGTTTTCAGCATACACATAAAGAGTATATTCAGAATCTGCAGTCGGCCTGAATTTAATTGAGATTGACAAAAATGCACATAAACTTTAGCAGTTTTTGACACTGCTAACAGGCATTTATCCTTTAAATGCAAAATGTCATCTTGTGTGCCCTCAGACATAAAACATTACTGGTTGGGTGCACACTAAAGATGCTCTCAAAGCGCTGGCAGTCATTCCATAGGGAATCTCTGCAGAACCCTTCAGAGCTAGCAGCTAATCGCAGGAGAATGCCTCTTCAATCCTCTAAAGCAGAACCACCAATGGATGGGATTTCCACACAACAGATTTTTTAGTTTTCTTTCTAATTTCTCCGGTTTTGACAGAAAACAAAGGCTGAAAAAAGAGATGTCAGGGATTAAAGACCCCATGAAATCTAAATTAGAGTTATGTGGCTTTTAGTTCATGTAGTTTAGCTTTGAAGCCATCTATGTGTTAGAGCACACATCAATGTTGAAAATTCACTTTTAGCAGATATATGCGGTTCAAATTTACAGTCTTACTCATCTGTAAAGAGTTTATTTCCTATCATTTTTTCATGATCTCAACATTGCACTTTTTTTTTTAACCTTAAATGATTAATTCACTTCCAGAATAAAAATTATAATTTACTCACCCCCATATCATCCAAGATGTTCATGTCTTTCTCTCTTCAGATGAAAAGAAATTAAGGTTTTTGAGAAAAACACTCCAGGATTTTTCTCCATATAGTGGACTTCAATAGGGATCAGCAGGTTGAAGGTCTAAATTGTAGTTTCAATGCAGCTTCAAAGAGCTCTCTAAAATGTTTAACCACAAACGCTCAACGTGCACTAGCTCTGTGATTCACACATTACGTAATCACGTTGGAAAGGTCACGCATGGTTAGTGCTTCATCGGTTTACTCTAGTTCAAAACGGTAGGGTAGGGCGAATTTTCTCCTCCAAAATCATCCAATATCATTATTTTACCTTTTTTTTGTAAAGGGCGGTTGACTTTCTTTGCACGTTCGCTTTGTAAACACTGGGTTGGTACTTCTGCCTATGTCGTGAGTGACCTTTCCAATGTGATTACGTAATGTGTGAAGTCAAGCTAGTGCAAGATGAGCACTTGTGATTAAAAAGTATATACATTTGTATTTTTTTAGACTCTTATTCCTCAGCTGGGATCGTGTAGAGCCCTTTGAAGCTGCATTAAAACTGCAGTTTGGACCTTCAACCCACTGGCTCCCACTGAAGTCCACTATATGGAGAAAAATCCTGGAGTGTTTTCCTCAAAAACCTTCATTTCTTTTCGAATGAAGAAAGACAGACATGAACATCTTGGATGACATGGGGGTGAGTAAACTATCATTAAATATTCATTCTGGAAGTGAACCAATCCTTTAATATGTTGAGATCATAAGAAGTTGAAAAACTCTTTGATAAACCACACCCAAACTTCCTGTTTCCATAGGAAATACATCAACACAGAAAAACAAATTACACTTTAAAACTGTGCTCATGAGTTGAGTTTTAAAAGTTTTTTTGTGGCTGATCACATCATCCGATCACAGGTGCATTCAGCGTTACGTGATTGTCAGAAAATCATGTTTACAAACACACTGGCATTTTTAAAGCACCTAATACTGTTGTTTGACTCTAGCACTGCTGCACAATTAAATACAATCATACAATATTGCTCGGATTTACATAAAGTTATTCACGGAGGCTTTGGAATCAGAGAAAAGTAATGCACGGCAGCTCACAGCTGAGACACGGTTTAGTCTCCTGGGCAACAAAAAAGCAATACAGCGAATATGATTGGAAACATTTGCCTTCTCTGTTTCAAGCTCACTCTGGTCAATGCTTTTCTTTCAACATGATGCATAAGTGGACTTGGAGCGGAGGACTGATGCTCTCTCTCTTCCCCATTCAATTTTCTAATAAAGAAAATGAGCAGAGCAGGGAGCTTTTGACAAGACGGAAATGAGGTCCATTGGTCTTTGTACTTTTCTGTCTTACAGGAGCAGCAATCCTTTCATTAGCTCCCAAGAGTTGCAGCAGATAAGATTATCTCCCCACTCATATTAGCCATAGTTATGAATGCTCTCGCGTGGGTTTTCCATCAATCATTTGTTTTTAGGGTTACCGAATCCTTCGGAGGTCTCCTCCATGTGTCCTACTGAAGGAAAGCGGCCAATTAAATTCTGACAGAATCCTCTCCGACGCCGACTCCACCAGGCATGATTAAACAATTTAATTAAACCAGATATTTGTTCTTGACAAAACTGCAAGCCATTTCATTTTTGTCGTATAATCGAATTAGGAAAATCAATAAATGTATGAAAAACGAGAGGGAAAAGAATGATGGGAGAGTAAGAGAGACTGCAAAATGAAGCAAATCAAGCAGCACATTTTAAACAGCTCAGAGCTTGATTAGAGGCAGTTTGTGACGGCTCTCAGACGGAGGGCGAGGAGGTGCGGAGGGGGAGGTTGGCAGCAGAAAAAGCAAACAGAGAAAATGTTTAGAGTGCATTTGTGATTTTCTAAGAAGACAGCGAGCCACGTTCCCTCCTCCTGCGTGTGTCCAATTTGTTAGCCCCAGTTAATTACCAACACGCTGTGCTGCCGAGATAAAGATGCTTTTATTTGGTTTATTTATTGATGACACAATCTCCAAAGATAATGCAGCATTCCCATCAAGAAACACAAAACATTTATTTATTGCATCAAGAAAACATCCACGTGCACTGGAGTTTATCGTGCTACAAAAACATACTGTAATGCAAACAAAATGTCCTTGCCATTCCAAAAAGAGCATTTATTGAAACTAAAGCCTGAACTATATGTTCCCAGTGAGATCTCGGGTTAAAGTCACAATGTACAGCTTGTAGGAGCAGTCACGCAGCACGAATGCCATACTAAATTTCTGACACTTATTGAAAGGCCCACTCAGTCACAGTGAGGTAGAAAGGAAGGAGGAGGAAATAATGAGAAAAAAAAGTAATATTTAGCTAATCTTATGCTGTTCCTGACTCGGTGTAGAAACTTCCACTCTGCACATCCTTGTTTATCAATGTATTGATCATTTTAGTCTAATCTCAACACATTTCAGTATAGATTGTTCAGTGAATATGTCAAAAGTATTCAGAATTTGCTAGGGCTGCCCCCTAATAGTCAACTAACCATTAGTCGCAAGAAGATTAGTTGCTTAATCAAAGAAAAAAAATCCACAGTAAGTGGCGAAGTCACGCAACCCGTGACGGACAGATCATTAACGGCTGCTCTGTGTGGCAATACAGTACATCGGGCAGAACATCCAAACGCTCACCTATTATTCATCGATCTTAAATATGGCTTTTTATCAGAAAGATGTATGTAGTAGCAACTTTACATGGCAGCTCAATCTAATGTTAATCGGGGCACCAGTGCACTCACTTGCTCTTAAAATACTCCGTCATTTTTGGTCATACAGATAAAAGTAATAAATCTTTTGAATCTGTAAAAATTCTATGTTTATCTGCGTGCACTCACAATAACAATGAAACGTTGCACCTTTGTAAAATAACGAAAGCAAACAGGATGCGCTTTCTGCCGTCTTGGTCTCTGTGAACTCCAGAGCGAAACTCTGTTTATACTGCTTACAGACATGACAAATATAGCTATAGAGAGTGAAATGTCTACTTTCAAATGAACCAAATCAAATAGTAAACAAATATTCTCAGATTACGTAATCTGTATTAAACACGCATACAGGTGCATCACTACTGTGGAGATGACGAGTCAGTGTCGGCGGCTTTATCTCTTAAACCGAAAATAAAGAAAGTGCTAATTTATCAGTAAATTAAAACGTTAATGCAATCTCCTTGCTGTTTTTCTCAGACGTATTCATAATTATATCTGCGGATGCACTGTGGCAAGCTTTTTTTGTGCGCTTGAGCACTTATTAGACTGTGTAGGCAATTAAAGGGTCATTATTATAATTTATATGGTTTATTAATAAACGTGCGACTAGTAGTTGACTGATGCTTAACATTTAACGACTACTAGTCGACTATAAAAATCTTTAGTTGAGGGCAGCCCTAGAATTTGCAAAAAGGTTGTTACTGAAAGACAGAGCAGGTAAGACTGAATAGCAAGCCATGGCTGCTGAGTAACTGCAACAAAACGCATTAATGGCAGTCTAAATGTATTCACACAGAAATCCTAATTACAGAAGACACATCACATGCTCAAATGTTAATACTAATGCACAGCAGACCAAAGCTATAGAAAAGCAAGATACAATAAAGGGCAATTCACACCATACCAACAGACACTTCATTGGGTTTTGTCAGATCATTGTTTTACCCCTGTCAGAGTATGTTGGCATCTGTCAGAGCTTGTTTTCACTGATTGACTGCTGAAGTGACCTACTGTAATCTGGTGTTCATCTGCTTTGGTATGTTGGTGCAGTGTGAACTGGCCTTAAGGGAAAGTTCACCCAAAAATGAAAATTCTGTCATTAATTGCCTACCCTCATGTCGTTCCAAACCCGTAAGACCTTCGTTCATCTTCAGAACACACATTAAGATATTTTTGATGAAATCCAAGAGCTTTCTGACCCTGAATAGACAGCAAAGCAACTTCTCTCTTCAGAAATTGTTGAATAAAGTTGTTATTTTTGTTTTCTTTGCACACAAGAAGTACTGATGACACATGGACCATTTTATGTCCTTACCCCGTTTCTGGACCTTGAACGTGGCAGTACCATTGCTGTTTATGCAGGGTCAGAAAGCTCTCGGATTTCATCAAAAATATCTTAATTTGTGTTCTGAAGATGAACAAAGGTCTTGCTGTTTTGGAACGACATGAGGGTGAGTAACTAATGACAGAATTTTCATTTTTGGGTGAACTATCCCTTTACGACCGTATGATTTAACGAAAGACTAAAACTAACATTTATGTGACCTACGATTAGGAATGTGATCTATGCTACTAAGTATTCCTTATTCCATTATTAAAACAGAGATCTTTCAAGAGTTTTGTTGATGACACAAAAACACAAGCACTCATTAGGGATGAACAGTTAATCGGTAGCTGCTAATTTCAACCCCCACTGACAGATGAAGAGTCCTTATCACTGTCAATCACGTACAACATAATAATATCCCAGTTCATGCATATTTATGAGTTCCACAAGCACGTCTATTTGCCCGAGCACGAGTGGAGACTGAGAAACGTTTGAGGTGTACCTGTAAACATAAAAGACTTTTTGGAGCGCTCTCTTTTTTTAAAAGGGGGGAAGAGGAGATCCATTTGCTGCCTTGCGGATGTAAAGAGGCTTTGAGTGGAGCAATGACAAGTGGAGGTGGATAATCATCACAGATGGAAAGAGGAGACAGAGGAGTGACTGAAAGGGATAGAAGAACTGAGAGAAGGGAGAAAAAGCAAAACATATTTTAAAAAGGGGAAAAAAGAGAATCAGGGAGTGAGCAAACGGTGCAGTAATATTAAGAGGTAATCGTTGAATCGCAAAACGGCAGAAGAGCTGCTCTCTTTGAACATGAGAAAATGAGAGGAGAAGTGAAATTATGGACTGCGAAGTGGAGTAAGTGACTTTCACTTGAAAACACATCAAAAAATGCGTTTCGTTTATACGCCGCACTAACCCAAGCACATTGAAGGCTGGCTTAGAGCTCCAAACTTGACTGCTCTTGCATGAGCTCTTCTAACTGTTAATCCAAGCAGCAGAGCCTGAAATGTGTCATATTAACGTTCTGAAATGTGCTTAATCCCAGTGAAACAGATTGTGTGTGTGTTTTTAGAGAGGTGGGAGGCTGTGTTCCCTCAGGAGAGCAGTTTAAGCAGATCCGCCTCGCACAGTGAAGAATGGGGCTTGAGCACTGCTGCCCTCCGTCTGCTACAAAAACATAATGGGAGCCTAATATCTATGCTAATGAGGCCGATACATCTCTGATTCCTTTGTGTTGCAGAAGGATTTCCAGCAGTCTTCCACAATGCAATTAGGGCTATATTGTAATTATGTGGATCTGCGCTCGGGCAGGGAGTCCACAGATGAGCCCTCTATGTCCTGTGCCTCCTCCCTGCTTTAATTCTCCAACCTCCATTGAGACACGTCCCCCCTCCCTTAACTTACAACATATGTGCGTGTTCTGGTCTGTGATGCAGCAAAAACAACTCTGGGTTCCCCAGAGGGAACTCTGGGATCAGAAAGCATACAGTAAGTACACTGAGGTCTGCTAGAGTGGGCATAGGTGGCATGTGTTTACTGTATATGCACCGAAAGAGACGCATTTAACTAAATCCAACGTTTTCTTTTGGCCCGGAGCGAGTGTCTGGCAAGGAATTTGGCTGAATAGCATCTGTTTAATGCTCTAGTCATTTTACCCACAGCCCTTTTGGTCATTTTGCATTTAGAGTCTTATATGTATGATAATAAATAAAAAGTAAAAGGGAATCAAAACATTACAGGAACTGAAGAGTGAGAAGTCAAGTAACATTAGCTAGGGAGCTCAGGAAATGTTTTTTGAAAAAGACGAGTGGCATTCTCAGAGACTTTGATTAAAAATGCTATGAAGTGTGTTTATGGATACAGGCAGGGGAGAGCTACTAAAGTGGAGTTATTATTATAGACAGCTTCAAGAAGAGCGGGTGATAACCAAGGACATATTTTAAAAAGTTAAAAGTGTTTACAAGCAGCCCAAAAAAGGCGTATGAGAGAAAATCATTTTTTTCAAAAAATGCAAAATGTCATTTGAAGCACTGTCAGATGCCATGCCGTCTACCGTCTACATGGAGAATATTATGAAATAAAACCTAAAAAGTGACCAATCTGGAACACTACATGGGTTTTAAAGGGACAGTTCACCCAAAAATGAAAATTCTGTCATTAATTACTTACCCTCATGTCGGCTCAAACCCATAAGACCTTTGTTCATCTTTGAAACACAAATTAAGATATTTTTGATGAAATTCAAAGAGCTTTCTGACCCTGCATAGACAGCAACGCAAATACCACAATCAAGGCCCTGAAAGGTAGTAAGGACATCAATAAAATAGTCCATGTGACATCATAAAATGAAACTATACTTTTTGTGTGCAAAGACAACAACGACTTTATTCAATGATTTCTTCTCTTCCATGTCAGTCTCCACCGCACGTTCACAAAAGTACCATGGCACACGCATGATGCCGCTGATGTAGCGTTCTGAAATTGTTGAGAAGAAATCAAGTCTTTATATATTAGTTTTCTGTGAACCAGGACTATTCTAACAATGCCCTTTCTACCTTTCTGGGCCTTGAATGTGGTAGTCGTGCTGCTGTCCATGCAGGATCAGAAGCTCTCTGATTTCATTAAAATGAACTAATTTTTTGTTCTGAAGATGAACAATGGTTGTACCGGTTGGCATGAAGCTGAGTAATTAATGACAGAATTTTCATTTTTGGGTGAACTATCTCATATATAAAATACCACACCTCATTTATTGTTTAGGTAATAATGCTTACATCATGCAATACTCTGATAAAGATTAAAAAAGACACAAAAACGGATGTTTAATTTAGCTGGAAACGGCAGTGAATTGTATGTATAAGTACATTTTGTAGTTTATCAAAAATGCACTTAGATGCAGGTTTTCCAATAAGCGTATGTTGCTTAAAATGCTATCCGTGTAGGCAGTTAAAGGTTTTAGAACGCAGCCAGAGTGCAGGTGGGTGTGAGTTTGTGTGAATCAGGTGGGAGACAGTGCCCTATATTTTGACCTTGAGCATCGCTTCAGAGCTAATTAATTACCAAGCCCATATTAAATGGTTTTGGATATGAATGCTTCAGAAACAAATGTGCTTCATCAATCTTCTATTGTGTCAGTGAATGTCATGGAGTAAGGTCTATTGGCTGGGCACTGGGATGGAAAATAAAGGAGCACACAAAGCTCTAGTGATTGAATTAGAGGAGCAAAGAACTTGTGTGCTCTGGGGGGAATATAAGGTGCTCTACATAAAGGCTCCTGGGATACGGTCTGGAGAATACTTTAGAACAGTGCTTCTCAGATTTGTCAGGTCAAGTATCACCTTTAATCAAACCAGAACATCCAAAACTGCGACTAACTCTAACTGACATAACTCTAAATGCAAGATTAACGACTGTGAGCATTATAATGCCACATTTTGATGAAAATCAATTTTCCTGTAAATAAGATAAACTGTGGTGCTGTAAGATGTCCATTAGCCTCTTAACTGGCCCTTTCGTACATATATGGAAGGAACCTAGAGGAGCAGCATGTAAAATAAACACAGATACAGCGCAAATGACAACTAATTTTAATATGTACTCTACTCAGTGGTGTGCAGTGGTGTTCTGAAACGAGGAGGTCCCAGTCACATTTTACTGGTTGAATAACCATTACTCAGAAAGAGAGAGAGAGAGAAAACAATTATACTTTATATTTTTACATTAACAATGTAATCAATATTCTATTTATTAAAGCTATGTATAAATCTCATCAATATAGTGCTTTTAAGCATTTTACATTTATTCCAAAGTTAAAACTCAAGGCAGTAACATTTGTGAACGTATGTTTGGCTTTTTATTTTAATAGTTAACCTTCATCATCAGTCAAGCTCTGTAAATATTGGTCACAGATGAAAATTTACTTTAAATTCCACCAAGCTAATTACTTGCTACAGACTCCCACATATGTTTTCAGGCCATTTCAAGTCTTATTTTGATGTAAGTAAGTGGTTATATCTAAGTTTGTGAGTTGTTTAGATACTTTTCTAAATTAGTCTTCTCATTAACGCCATTATATTGTTCATTCAGACGAAGCCGGAACACACACAAGAGGTGGGATTTATCGCATAAACCAATCACAGCCGATCATAAGCAGTCATATCCAATCATATCACAACGGAGGCATTGTCTCCTCTCATGTGACTTTTCCCCATTCATTCTGAATGACCCCCCACCAAACTCACAGCACGCTTTAGGGGGTCTGTTAAAACTCAACCGAGGCGAGAGAGACACTCACTCCTGCTGTAACTTCACCTGCTGGTGTTCCTGTTGTACGTTTCTTTATAAAAACAAGTGATTTATACACTTTTTAATGTCATATTTTGTAATATACGTGTTGTTTTATTTTTATACTACAAATTTTTTTCTCATCCAATTTTTTGAGGAGACGCTGCCTCCCTTGCCTCCACGGAGGAAACGTCCTTGACTCTACTGTACATATTGAAACTGCTGAAAATTCAACTTTGCCATCATACAGTAGGAAACTAATTACATTTTGAAATGATATTAAAAATGTAATTTTAAATACTAATATTATTTCACAATATTGCTGTTCTTCTGGTCAAAAAAATGCAGTCATGATGAGCAGAGATTTCTTTCAAAAACACACACAAAAAAAACTTTTAAATAGTAATTTTAATTAGTTGTGTAGTGCATACAGTATTATATGTATATGTATGTGTGTGTATGTGTGCATATATATATATATACACACACCCCCACACCCACAGGTGTTAATATGCCCACTTTGCGGTTTGATTCAAACAAATTACCACTAAAAAAATGCATTTGATCTTAAAACCTCTCCCATCTGCCTAGCGGCGCTTTTTGTTTCAGAGTCAGAAGTCAGCCACTTTAAAAGCCGCTTTCCTCATGAAATTGAGCATCTAGATGCTACTTGGAGGCCAAACAAAATCATATCTCGCCTTTTGATGATGGCTTTATTTTCTTGCTGCTCTCCTTTTAGCACTTGGAATAAAATTGTGGTGCACAAGTCTCCGATCAGCACGGCTACGCTGCATCCCACACTGCAGAACACTATGCAGGATGTGAAACTATATACCACTGAGAACCTCCATAGTAGGTCACATCATGCAGCAGTGAAATTGGGCACAGAAAGTGTCATCATGCAGCCTGTGAATATAGAAACCTGTGAATAAGGGTTCACATGTTTCTGTGCTGGATCTCCTCTCAGAGCAGGAGGTTTCTTGGAGATACAAAACACCTGCTGTTCACATCTGGTCAGGTGCACTAGTTTGGTTTAGTGGGGTAGAGCGGGATGGACAAGGAGGTTCAAAGCAAGGTGGGAAGGACTGTGAGAACGTGAAGCTATAGGGTCTCGTAAAAGGAGAATCGGAGAATGTGTGTGGGAAAGAGAGAGGCTGATAAATCCTCTGTGCCCTGAAGGGAGATTGTGGTGCATGCTGGAAGACTATGCTCCTAATGAAGACGGACAGCAGAGATCCATCCATGGGACACAGAGATAGCAGTTCTCCATGACAATTCAGATGCCGTCAATTACAGGCATAGTGAGAGCCATCGGTGGGCCGGATGACTGGGTGCCCACTGGGTACGACAGGTGCGGGAGAGCATTGATCCATCACTGCCAGGACCCATTTATGTAAAAGACACTTAGCACTTTAACAAGAGCCACTGTGACAGCACTGTATTAATGAGAAAGAGTTTCAACAGAAGCGGGTACACGAGCGAATGAGAGAAAGAGAGAGAGTGGAAGGAAGCTAATATTGATTGTTTGTTAATTATAACCCTTTGATTTGCTTTCAGGCTAATAACATGCAACCCGACATCAAACAATAAGATAATGCGAGGAAGCGCTGTGGAGTACTTGCTAGAGCGAGAGATAAGAGGAAGCTGTTTAAAATCTGATGACTGAGCCATAAAACACACCACGGTCTTCTTCTGTTTCACATGCATAATCCTGAAGGTAAGGATGTGTCTGGAGGAGGAAGCTTTGAGCTGACTAGCGCCTCGGGTCTGGTGACACATATTCCTGTAAGACTGGCTGGCTGGAACCAGTCATGGCTGATTACTGGGGGAAGCGAGTAACAGTGAGATGTAGGCTAACAGAAAGTAATGCTCAGCAGATGAAGCTTTAAAAACTACAAAAGCCATGGGCAAAGAGCACGTTTGTCAGTGTGTTAAAGAATGTTAGGTTAACTAATTAGCTGTTAGACATCAGTTAAATTCATCAACACAGTGTCTTGATTGTTACATGATCCTTCAGAAATCGTTCTAATATGCCGGTTTGGTGCTCAAGAAACATTTGATCCATTTGTGACCGCGGACCACAAAATCAGTCATAAGGGTCAATTTTTCAAAATTGAGATTAATACACATCTGAAAGCTGAAAAAATAAGCTTTCCATTGATGTATGGTTTGATAAGATAGGACAATATTTGGCCGAGATACAACTATTTGAATATATGGAATCTGAG
>JAHKKF010514828.1:0-21759 GCA_019740295.1 Labeo calbasu
ATAAAAACAATAATTCACAAAGAGGCAGTAAAATAATCATAAAAACAATAATCAGCAATAAAACAAAAAAAATAAAACTTTTAAAATGATTAAAAAAAAGCACAGTGCTCATTCATTAAATGCACAGCTAAACAGATATATATATATATATATATATATAAAGTGTGTGTGTGTGTGTATATATATATATATATATATATTATTTCCTTATATAAATACACAGTAAAATACAGTATATTTTATTTTATGTATATTTTATTTCCTTATATATATATATTCTGTTTTGTATTTTATTAATATTATTTTTCTTTTATTTAATATTTTTATACTAATTATACATTTCATAGTGTTTTATGGATTTTTACATTTATTCTAAAATAACTAAAGGCAGTAACAATTACTAAGAACTAAGAAAAAATATATTTTTCAAATTGTTACTTTTACAGCATTTATTAATCTTAGTTAATGTTAATTTCAACATTTACTAATGCATTATTAAAATCAAAAGTTGTGCTTGGTAACACTGCGAACTAGCAAACTAACAATACACAACTGTATTTTTAGCTAACTTTAACAATGATTAATAAATACCATAATAATTGTTTTTTATTTGTGAAGTGATGTTCAGCTGTTCTTTATAATAATCAACTTATTTTTGAGTAATTGTCATGAAAGCTCTGTAAACACTGTCACATATGTATAATCTTTCATTTGATCAAGGTGCATGCTCACTAAAAATGACAGTCGTCATGTTATCAGGCCATTTAAAGTTTTCAGGTAGTGATATCTAAGTGGGTAGGTTGTTTACTCACTTTAGAATTAGTCAATAATGCCATTATTTCCTTCATTTAGGCAGAGAGCTTGCATGAAAACAAGAGGCGAGATTTATCGCTCGCACATGTCACATCCGGTCATAACCGATCATATCCAGTTGGGGTCTGTTAAAAGTCTATGGGGTAAGTGTCCGCTGTAACTTCACCTGTGGGTGTCGCAGTTGGACAGTGTTACGTTATAAAAATGAGTGACTTTTATACTTTAATCATCATATTTAGTAATATTTGCATTGTTTTATTTTTTGTAATGTCAATTATTTTCTCAACCAATTTTTTGAGGAGACACTGCCTCCCTTGGCTCCTTGGAGGAAAAATATATATACACCAATCAGGCATAACATATTGTGTCGGTCCCCATTTTGCTGCCAAAATAGCCTTGACCCATTAAGGCATGGACTCCACTAGACCCCTGAAGATGTGCTGTGGTATCTGGCACCAAGATGTTTGCAGCAGATCCTTTAAGTCCTGTAAATTGCAAGGCGGGGCCTCCATGGATCAGACTTGTTTGTTCAGCATTTTCCACAGGTTCTCCATTGTTGTGCTCCTCCAACCAATACTGAATCATTTTTGCTTTGTGGCAGGGTGCATTATCCTGCTGAAAGAGGCCACAGCCACCAGGGAATACCGTTTCCACAAAAGGGTGTACATGGTCTGCAACAATGCTTAGGTAGGTGGTATGTGTTAAAGTAGCATCCACGTGGATGGCAGGACCCAAGGTTCCCCAGCAGAACATTGGCCAAAGCATCACACTGCCTCCACCAACTTGCATTCTTCACATAGTGCATCCTGGTGCCATGTATTGCCAAGGTAAGCGACGTACACGCACCCGGCCATCCACGTGATGTAAAAGAAAACGTGGTCCAGTTCTGATGCTCACCTGCCCACTGTTTCAGCAGTGGACAGGGGTCAGCATGGGCACCCTGACAGCTCTGCAGCTATGCAGCCCCATACGCAACAAACAGCGATGCCATGTGCGTTCTGACACCTTTCCATTAGAACCAGCATTGAACATCTTGAGCAATTTGAGCTACACTAGCTCATCTGTTGGATCAGACCACACAGGCAAGCCTTCGCTCCCTGGCTGCATCAGTGAGCTTTGGCCATTCTTCACGCTTAAAAATAAAGGTGCTTTAAAAGGTTCTTCACAGCGATGTCATAGAAAAACCCTTTCTGGATCCACAAAGAACCATTGAGTCAAAGGTTCTTGAAGAAATCATCTCTTTCTTACCTTTTTATAATCTGAAGAACCTTCCTTTCACCGCAAAGAACCTTTTGTGAAACAGAAAGATTCTTCAGATGTTAAATGGTAATGGTTTATGGAACCATTTAAACAATAAAGGTTCTTCTATGGCATCGTGAAGCACCTTTATTTTTAAGAGTGTTCCTTGGACCACTTTGGATAGATACTGACCACTGCAGACAACAGCTGCAGTTTTGGAGATGCTCTGCCCCAGTCACCTCGCCATCACAATTTGGTTCTTGTCAAACTTGCTAAAATCCTTACGTTTGCCCGTTTTTCCTGCTTCTAGTGCATCAGCTTTGAGGACAAAATGGTCACTTGCTACCTAATATATCCCATCCAACAGGTGCTGTGATCTGTGATCCATTTGCACATATTTTTTAATTTAAATTTTTAAATGTTCTTTTTCTTTATTTATACATACATGCATACATACATTTACCCTTGTATTACTCTGTCCCATTTTGTTCGTTCTTGGACATGATGTTATTTTGGCGCCATCTGCTGGTTGTAGAAGGAAGATAAGGTTAATTTTACACCACAAAAAGGAGGAACTAGCATCGCCTACAAACACATGGCAAAGCATTATGATGATAATTAAAGGATGATGCAAAATTGGCATACAGTGTAACACAGTGATTCACCTAAACCTGCAATAACTGTCCAAACACGTTCCTTTCAAGCTTCTCATTATAGTTTAGTCCCCACACGGAAAACAAGTCTAAGCAGAAAAGTAGGTTAAAGTGCATTAAGAGCCATGTGGTCAAGGATGTCGTTGATTTAGAATGAGCAACAGTTCAAAAAAGACAAAGGAAACACGATGAAGAGGATGCAGATACACACTTCATTAGAAACAAAGTAGTTCAGTTTGATTTATATGGCTTAACCATAATCACTATTAATTTATAAATTGTGATTGACTACCAGGGGTAGAAGTAATTTTGGTAGCTGGTAGCACTAAATAACATCATATACCACAGCATGTCACCACAAGCAGGTGTTTTTGTGATCCGTGATCACAGTCTTTTCCTGTTGCTTTAAAACACTGTTGGGGTTTTTATTTTCTATTTCACTCTAAGCATGTTTTATCCTGATATGCTTGATAGAGTTTGTGCATCCCCAGAAACACTGTCCTGTGTTCATGACTGTTAATCATGTGCTTCTGTTTAACTAATGAGGATGCTGAGGATGGCACACTTCATATATCATGTAAACAGACAGCTGAATTCCAGATATGAGAAGACGCTTGCTATCTGACTAGGTGAAACTAGTGGCACATGGCTCTGTTCCCACACATTCTTACCCACAACTTGTGGAAATCGGTGCTATACCCATTGCCTAAGTAAACCTGTTCACTATATACAAACTTTTATTGATATACAGTACAAAAACAAGTGAGACGAGTCTACACAAATATTTTATACAGATTTATGAGGCAAAATACAGAACAAAAGAGGTAATTGTGTAGTATGTAATGCCATACCCAATGTTGCATCAGAAACATTTATGAGTCATTGTGAAGGTTTCAAGATGGTTTGTCGGGCGACCATCGCGTGTGAGCATGAACACCTCAGGGTTTTCATGTTGACAGTGCTTACATGAGATAAAGAAAAATACAGAATCTTTGGGGCAAAATCCTTATCGCATGATCGGAAATTCATCGTAAATGTGATGGACAATTTAATTTTTGAAAATAACATTAAATAAAGCTCTGCAGTGATTACATATTTTTGTAAGCCAACTCTGAAGTTTACATCACCTTGGTTTCCTCAACGCGGTTTTTCCAGTGACTTCCAGATTATTGAAGAAAATAAACTCTGTGACCAACAAAAGCTTATTGTTCTTCACAAATGAACAACATCTATGAATTCTACGAAGTAGAAATGCAGTCACTGGAAGTAAAATGCTAAACATAGGCTATAAATGAATTACACCACGGTCGCATGACTTTATCTTCACTATCACGAAACCTCCGACAACCTTTTTATCCTTCATTTAAAAACTTCTTTTGACTAGTGGGTAGTTTTCTGTTTGATGTGATGGCATTTAATGTCCTGGTCCAACTCTGTTCCCACTTAGCTAACCACCTTTTTCAAGACAAGTTAATGCTTTAAAACATCATAGTGTATTACTGATGTGATGTCATAGAATAAAGGATGGAAATATCTTGAGCTTCTGTTAACCACCAACCTTATTTAAGCCCTTTGACCAAAATCCTATTCATAAGTAACCACTGACTTAAGAAGGATCAAACCGAAAGTGCTCAAGTGTTAAATCTCATTTCCGGGTTTTGGCCTAAAAAATGCATCATCCCTGCAGCACTCTGTTAAATGCAGTAAGTATTTCAAATACCACACAGAACGTGTCCCAGTGTCTAAAATGGGTGTCTTGAGAAATTACACGTTTCTCCTATAGCCCTATACTCCGAAACAGCAAAAATGGGTCAGAGAGGCAGCCCACCCATTTTTAGCCAATCAGAGATGCTCTCATATGTTATCTTTTTGTGTAGGTGTCTGCTATCGTGGCTTTGGAGGGTAGGGTGTCAAGGATGTGGTTCAAGGAATGATAGTTATCTCATTTAGAGGCTAAAGTCTTGTGGACGTTAGACTTGCGTTTCACAAATGAAATGGAATTGGGTGATCCTGGTCTTAAACTCCAATCCAGATAAGTTTTGGGACTGTGCAGTTCTGAAGATCAGGGTAACGTTTCTGTTCTATACCAGTTTTCTTCTCATATTTGACACTTTGTAAAATTAAATGGATAACCTGTTATCATTTACTCACCCTCATGTAGTTCCAAACCTGTATAAGTTTCGTAACTGATTATGTTACAGTTACAGCATTACATTACTTCTGCATTACATTTTAAATCTGAGCTGAGCTTGCTTGTTTGTTTTAAATAGAACAATGACTAAATGTAAATGTAAAAATAAAAAGTAAAAAGCCTTTTTACACCATGAGTGAAATAAGCCTGGGGCAGTAGGAAATGTAAATTCACCTCTGTACAGTAGCAAATGTTACAGTGTTACAAATACAAATGTTATGTTTATCCAAAGTCATTTTGCTTATTAGTATGTTTGAATTGAAAGGCCAGTGAAGACATTGGTTAATAAAATTGGATTAAATGCATTAAGGACGTTTGTGTTATTCAGCAATTTTATTCCAGGTTTGCATTTCACTGTTTTTATCTATTTTGAGCAATACTGAATCTGTTTCTGCAAGTGAGATGAGTAAATGCAAGTTCACGTTTAGTCTAGAACTACAGTAACAATTATGTTTACACAGCGTGCAACAACTCTTCACTACTTCCGATTTCTCTGAACGTGAGAACAGTACAGCTGTCAATCAGAAAATGGCAAAACAAAGTAACTGATGTTAATTATTTGAAAAATTAATTCAGCTTTATTCTTGTAAATTAAAAAGTAATGCGTTACTTTACTAGTTACTTGGAAAAAGTAATCTGATTACGTAACTTGTGTTACCTGTAATGTGTTAGCCCCAACACTGAAATCAAAAGATGATATTTTAAAGACTGCTGGGAACCGAACATCATTGGAGCTCACAGACTTTCTTTGCATGGCTAAAATAAAAACTATACTCATTTCACAAAATATCTTCTTTTATGTTGAAAGAGAAACAAGAAACAAACTAGTTTTGAAATTACATTAGGGTGACTAAATGATTAAGTGAAATATGCCTTAAACAGCAATGGGAGAAGTAATGCTTTGTCCATTTATGTCCATTAAAACATGCATTAACCTCAAGAACCTTTGAAATCAGTCCAAAAAGTTTTTAAGTCTTTTAAGGTGCAGTCACATTTATTGTTGTTTGGTTTATTTTAATGGGCAATTTCCCTAGGAGTCCACACGATCTGGAACTTCGTGTGAGAGTGAAAGATTTCCCCATGCAATGGGTTCAAGTTTTTTTTTAGATTTATTTTTGCCTTTATTTTTGATAGGGCAGCATAGAGGAGACAGGAAGCAAAGTGAGAGATAGAGGGGGATGGGATCGGGAAAGATCCTCAACCTGGGATTCGAACTTGGGACGCCCGTAGCACAACGACGCTATATATCAGCGCTCTGCCCACAAAGCTATCAGTTCCGTCACAACTGGTCCAAGTTGGCATGTCACTTTACTGAGTTGACCAACAGAAAGTTGTTTGGTTTGAACGTAAGCTATGCTTCACACGTCGCTACTCTTTTTCTGACCGCCAGTTTTCACTAGTGTGACCACACCTTAGTTTGCTTTCACTAGAAAGCCGTCAACACACGTTCTGAAAGCCTGAATTCGACTTCTCAGACCTCTGAGCTGCTGGTGGTTCTCGCTCTGCTGATGGACATTCTAAGCGTGTCCTTGGTGGATCGGACTTCCTTCGCGATGAAATAGTAACATAGCGCGTCCAAGCAGCAGGTCACGTTTGCAATGTTTATGGACACCTGTATAAAAAGGGCGATGTTTTTTTGCTGTTTGCAGTCTGAAATATAGCCATTGCGGACAAGATATTGCAAGAGTATGGCCAGGTGACAGGGGGTGAAGGGCACTAGGAAGGCCACTAGGCTGCTGTAGATGATTCTCACACCAGCTTGCCTCTTGTGGTTGCTGTTTTTTGAAGCTTTGAGAGTACGGACGCTCTGAATGGAACAAGCCACCAGTACCGCAGCGGGCAACAGGAAACCAAATAGCTCCAGGCACACAATTATTGCAGTGCTCCAACCCTTCTTAGAGAAGCCATGGAAACAAGTGAAATTCTCCCTTTTCTCTTCCCGAAAGGTGTAGATGGGTGAAGTCGATGCCATGACGAACACCCAGATGCAAATGCACACAATCAAGGCGTTTTTTTTCGAACGCACCTGCTTGGCTCGAAACGGGTGGTTTATGGCAATGTACCGGTCTATGGCTATGCACACAATTGTATAGATGCTACCGTACATTGCAACAAAGTAAAGACTTTCCAAGAAGGAGCAAAAGAGCTTCTTGTCTTCTGCCCACTTGTGGTGTGCTGCGTGCATTTTGAAAGGCAACTGCAGCAGCAACAGCAGGTCCATCAGAGCCAGGTTGGTCATGTAGATAGAGGACTCAGTCCATTTTCTGAGCAAGCGGCAGAACACCACCAATGCCGCAACGTTTAACGCCAAGCCAAACACCAAGACTGGCACGTAAATCACCAAGTCCAGCTTCTGCGTCAAGCTGTCCACATCTTCAGTTGAGCAGTTTGTCATATTGAAACTGGCAGGAGAGAGGTGCGAAACACATTAGATACGTCTGCATGAAATTTCTAACTTTCACAACTGTAATGTTTTTCACATGCACACTCATCAATGTTGTGCTTTCTTTTTTCAATTGATGATGCAACGGTTTATGTATTTGTTTTAGATTTCAAAAAATTGAGCAACTTTAAAAACTTTTGTGAAATGCAAAATGCTAAGTCTGTTTTCTATATGCAATAAAACTGCCTTTTCACACAAAGAATTGCACATTTTCTTTCTGAAATTAAAAATCAGAAAATACACAAATAAATCAATTGTACGGGAATTGTTTTTGGCAAAAAGGCAAAAGGAAGTTGCATGTAGAAAGCAACGGATGACTTGAAGCTCGTTTTTCATTATAATGATGTTTCACTTCAGACACATCAAACGTATTCTTGTTTTCATTTTGAAAGTTTCCACTGTGATATGATAAACCTTTCATTTTGCTTGTAAAATTCTTTCAGATCTTCTAGATCTGCTGAACAAATAAGGCAGAGATACAAGTTTTAGTAAATAAAAACTCTAAACTCTTGTTGCATATAGAAGTCAAATATTAGCCAAATGTATAAATATAACTCACCGCAATCAATTGCATTAAGCACCACAGATTGTTAAAATTATCTGAGCTTTATCGTTACAGTCTAAAATTCATAATTTGTGCAATTTTGTACAATTGTTTTTTTATTGTAATTATTATAATGTATGTTATATAAAATTTATAATATATGTAAATGTTATAATATAATACAAATATTAAAATATATATGTAATAAAAATGTATGTAAAGAAAACTAATGTGCGTGTTAAATAATTTTTTTTTTAAATACAGTAATTTAAAATAAAAACATGAGAAAATTACAGTTTTGTAGTTCATTCAATTGCTCTGCATATAATTTTTGCAGCTCTTTATAGTTCATTAGTAGATATTCTTACCTTTGCTGATGACCTTCAAGAATCATTGCTCCTCAAGTGAAACCGACGGTAGTTTTCCGTGGTATAGTACACTCATGAAGTAAATCTTTGTTAAGAAACAAAATATGACCGTTTAAAAAAATGGAGAGGAAACGGTGACTGTGTAACAATGAAATGACCAAATACCCCCAATTTTGGTCACATTCACACATTCTGACAAACACATACGTGCACACACACACACAAAACAACCTGCATTTGTTTCACGCCACCCATACAAATGTGCATAGCTGCAAAGGTCATACCTCTGCTGCCAAAGATTAGCAATATATTCTTAAACCAATAAACCACAAGAGCAAAATCCGTTGGATGTGACTTAAGCAGGACAAACTGGCGGATGTCTTTTTTTTTTCTTCCTGCATTATCTATGAAATACAGCCGATATTTAAGCCTCCGTGTTGCACTAAACGTTGAACCTCTTCGACATTTCATCTACTTCTACATCTTAGTCTGAGACGTGTCAATAAACCACAGTCTTTCCCGTTTCTGACATGTGGGCTGCATCTCTCACGAAACTCTGTCTGCTGTACAAAAATCACCATTAGTCTCATGAATGAAATTATGACTGGTTTTGTCCCACCTGTACACTACAAAGCATAACTATGGTATTTACATACTAGCTATATTCCTAATTATATATCATACAGCTATGATATTTTTCCACACAACATGTCAATGAACCTGCAAGCAATTTTCTAACGCCGAAACGTACTGGAAGAGAAAGCACATTTACTGAAACTATGCCTAAAATGACTTTAATAAAAGAAGCTGTTATGACATGATAATTTGACATTTAATTTGAAATTACTTTAAATGAAACATAGAGTGTCTGTGCTTACCAGGGTGTCATAGAAGATACTTTCCCTTAAATGCTATCAAGAAAACTGTAGTTAGTAGCACTTCTCTTTTGAGAGGTTTTGCCTTGTGACCACATCCTTGCTAACAGAAACATGCCTTTGGTACTTTGTGATATCTTCCTGTTAGCCTGTAAGTAGGCTACCTCATTTTCTCTTAGTCAGTATAATCACAGCTCAAACATGAGTATATTTGACATGAAATAAGTTTTGGGAAGTTAACACACCCTGTGGTGTGACATACTATACTTCATCCTAATCTGTTTTAAACAGCATTTTACTAGTTAATTTGCAAGTATAATGTATGCGGCTACTGTAACTGCAAGGTTATTTATGCTTTTGAAATGCACATCACACTAACGGGAGCATTTTTTAAATGAAGACGTGAATAAAATGGTGAAATAAATACAAAATTGGTGGCCAGTACAGAACAAAGTTGTACAAAGTTGTTCATTTTAAATTTACCAATTAAAAATCGAGAAAGTTTTAAAACAAGATATATGTACATAAGAATTAATACAGCATTAAATATGAAGACAAGATTAATATTATTAAATCTTTTTGTTTTGCTTCTCAAGTATGTTTATCTCATTTTTAGAATATTTAGGTATTTTTCAATTTTAATTTTAATCAGGGACCTAAAAGCTTAATTAGAATTAAAAAATACAAATGTAGTTATTTGTAAATATCAAATGGATCACAACTTCCTGATTATCATTTCTTTCTTTCTTTTTCTTTTTTTTAAAAAATTGGTTTATGTTCACTGTTACAAAATGTTAATAATAATTAATTAATAATAAATAGTGTTGTATTAAAATAAGTTCACTAAAAGACCAAAAATAAATAAGTAAAAAATAAATAAAATGGCAACATTTTGTAATGCTGAAAAGCATTAATGAATTTACAGGCAATTATCTTGCAACACTGTATGTCATATGTACACTTGAATGTGAGCCAAAGAGGATCACGTTACAATTCACGTTACAAAGAGGAAACAGAGATTATTTCCTTTTTGTTTTGACTGTTTCAGGGGCAGCACATAACCCACACACGATATAAATATTTTAAAGTGCAATATTCTGTGTCATTTCTCAGAATTACATTGTTGCATTGTCTGCTCGTGCTTGCGATCAGATGTAGATGATAGCGATGTGATGGTGAAATCTCCATTCGTCGATGCTCTGGAAGAAAATATATATTTTTTAAATTATTAAATAACCAGTCATGATGTAATGTTTTTGGGTTTTGCAGACAAAAAAATGTTAAATGCACAGAATAGTATGAACAAAATATTTGTAATATATAAAGAAAAACAAATGTAATTGTTTTGTTAATTTTATTAGATAATTAATGATTACATCTATCAAAAGATGACTCCTTTGTAAATTGGATTTCAGCAGGGTATTTATTACTGATTTAGAATAAAACTCACAACTCAACAGTGTAGAAAAAGAAATAGTGTAAACAAGAGAATTAGAGAATTTAACTTTAAATCAGTAGCTTTATTGTACTGTATATATGTGTGTCTGATAACCTAGCAACAGGCCTACTTTTGGGGAACAAACTGAAAAACAAAAGCCCACAGGAGTTTGTTTAAATTCCACAAAAACCTCTAATTTCCTCAAAACCTTTAGCAATGTGACAGATAATCACATTTAGTTTACTTTACCTCAGTTAACTTCAAAAATACATTTATTTACTCATTTAGCATTAGGGTTAGGATTTAGGTTTTAGTCTTTTATGTTAGAAGGTTTTTATAAACAACAGAACTAAACATAGGAATATATCTAAACAGGTAGGCAATTAACATGAATATATAATAAAAAAACGAACAAATAACAAATTACATCACACACACAAACACACACACCATCGATTATTAAAACTGTCATAATATTTTGCTTTATCATTAACCTATGTTTTCTGTTTATTAAAATAACTGACATAAATTATGCAATATTCTTGTGAAGACTAATGTTCATTCATTCACAAAAAATGGTTATTCAAAAGAAAATATTTGAAAAACGGCAATTGTAATGTTTGTGTAGTTGATTTAATTGTTCTGCGTATAAAGTAAAAGTACCATCTGCAGTGTGTGAATGCAGTATGCGTGTGTGTGTGTGCGCGCGCGCTTGAGAACTGCTGCTGTCAGCACGCTCGCTCTCATCCGGGCAATTTTCAGCATACGTGTTGTCATGTGACCTATCTTCAGCCATCTTGTGGATACGAAACGAGAGACGCCACTCGCACACAAACTCAGCGCTGTCAGTAAAAGCAGAGGTAAGACAGCGGGCCCGGCGTACATGGTTTTGCTCTAAAATAAAACTTAACTATTCCTACGCGAACTCTCAGTAACATAGACCCGCCCCAACTTAGCGGACCGACGCTATTCTAGCCCGCATGGTTGTTAGGCCTGGAAGCACCGGGCTCGATTAGACCGGCCTACCGCTGCTGATGCTATCAGCGCTCCCTAGGCAGCTGTAATGGAACGCGGTGTGGCTGGAGATAGTGAGAACAGGCCGCGTGGATTAAAACTCGTGTCAACTCACTCACACCATTACTTCGATGTGATTTTGCGCTCCTGTCGGCATTAATTCCGACAGTATTTGACAGTTTGTACATTTCGCGGCGGTGCGTGGGCTGATTTAAAGTTGGTAGGAGTTGGAAGTCAAAAAAATGAAATGTCCAGCGATAGCAAGTCTAGGATATTTCACCTTATTAAAGCGCCTCTTTAAACGGTTACATGGCGTCTACAGCTGTCAGTTCAATAGTTCACATTACATCTAAACGGATTTATTGGCGTTTTCTTGATCTAGCTTGTGGACTGCAGTGCTTACAGGGTGTATGAAGGCATGGACCGACAGGGAGGTGATCATTGAGACCTTAAACTGTCATTTAACGGTCTTTCCTTTTGTGGTCTGCGGAAATATAAACATGTTAAGTCTTGACACAGATCTATTACACGTAATTACTTAAATTAAACTTCTTGACTGGTCAAGCTACGTCTGATATTGACATTTTACCTACAAGTGTCTTTTCCGACCTTCTGTTAGCTTCTAAAAGACTACAATTCCTTGTTCCAAACATTTCACAGCGGTGAAAATCGATCATTTTGTGCTTATTAAATCCGTGAAATTTCAAAGCAGGCTGTACAATGATAATGCATTTTAACTGTGCATACACCCTGCAATCTGTTGACCATCTGTTTTCAACCTAAACTAGTTTTGTTCAACTCCTGCCTTTTTTCCTCCCTGACTGGTGTTAAACACTTGAACTATGCATACTTGTTTGTAAACTCATAATTGCATGGTTTGTTGGGTTTCTATCAGATAAACTAATCAGAGTACTTTTTATGTGTATGTAAAATGTTTGTTTAGTTTTTGCTGATGGGAGCATGTTTAATCTGGATCGGATTGCTTCATTTGGCTGCACACGTGGTTTAAATCCCAGCAGCAGCAAGTCACTCCTGTTTGTTTTGCATAGACGTTATGTCATCTATGTAATGTGGCTGTGTAGAGAATGAATAATAATAATAACAAGCCACAAATAAAATGTAAAGATCTCTTCCTTTCCCTTGAGATTAAATGGATCTTGTTTGACAGGTCTGACAAGATGCCTCTGCAGTATGCATTATGTACATGTGATAAGTTCGAAAAAATTAGTTGCATTACATAGTGGGCAGGGGAAGCCGTGGGTTGCACAGATGTCTGAGAATGCCCTTCCTAATTGGGAGAGTTCCTAAAATAGCTCTTGCCACAGTAACGGGGGAACACGGATGGGGTCACCTCTAGAATTTGTTGGAAAAAACGCATTACAGCCAAAGTCACTGCTGTAAAGACATATTAAAACTTGTTGGTTTACTTGTTGCACTTTGTGCATATATATAATTATACTTCTCTGGGACTTTTAAAACTGAATAAATCATGCACATGCTTTGCTAAGGTGTTAATTTGAGAATATGTGGTTGCTCTGATAGCTTAATTTATATTTGAGCAAGTGGTGTCACTCCAAGGGAATTGATCCGTCTGTGTGTTTTCATAAGCGTTAGCAAGTATTTGCATTGAGTGTCTGAATTTGCAATCGCAAATCAAAGGGGATGTCACCAAAAGTCGAAAGATATGTACAGGTTATTTTCAGACAACTTGAGATGATCCAGTGAAGAGTTCAGCATGGATGCCTTGTGTATTAGTTTTTTTTAAATATGTGTAGGTATAGTTTTCACACCATGAGTTCCTCTCCCATTCAACACACAAAGATAATTTTTTTTGCTAGTTGCAAATAGGTCTGAAGCATATGAAGATTTTTGGTAAATCGCAAGCATTTAATTAGAAGTCAGTTTGTCATTGTAATTGGCTCTTATACTTTTTTAAACATGCACAAGAAGTTAAATGTACAGTCCCGTTGATATTGTTGATATGCATTGTTGCACACATGTAAACCATAAATGCCATTTTCAGTGTTTTCACTGTTTACCTATTCTTTGAATGTTTGGTCCTTTTTACTTAAGTCAGTTTATGTTTTTGTGCTGAGCTATTACCCTTTTTTTTTTTTTCCTCCAGACTTTCAAGGAAAATGGCAGAAACCCAGACACTTAACTTCGGACCAGAATGGTGAGTGTTGGAAGCATCAGGGTCTGATGTAGCCATGTAAATAGTTTTTTAATGACATGTCATAAATGTGTAGTCTTAATATGTACACAAACGTAGTCAGGATTGCTTCCAAAAGCCTGTCTTATCTGTTATTGGAAGTTTAGTGATTATGCAAAGTGAAACTTAAGCTCTGTGTACGTCATCTGTTGCATGCTGTCAATTACGCGAAAATCGTTTTAACTCAGGAAACATCTATGAGTGGTTTTGCCACTGATTTTTTTCTAAATTTGACTGATAAGTTACGCATTTAGAGATTTCACACACTTAAACTGGAGGATTAGATCTTAATGTCCAGAAAAAAATTGAGATGGAAAATAACGATACCAGATCTTATGTAAATCTAGTAGGTTTTTGTCACATTTCGTTGATCTGATCACAGAACGTATCAACACATCTTCATTGATTTAAGTTTGTGTAGATGCTTTAACAAAAGTACAAGCTTCATAATTCTTTTTTTTAAACCCTCCTGGTCAGTTTATATACTTACAGCTCTCATTGTGAATTTTGCTGTAAGTTCACTTAAATTAAAAGTACTACTTTTTAATTTAATAAGTTAACACTTTAGGCATTAAATACAGGGCTTCAGACTAACATATGAGAGCAGTGGCATCAGCGCCACAAAGTTCTACAGATGGTGGTGCCACGAGCAGATTTGGTAGCGCTGGGGGTGTTGTGTGGAAGATAATTTAATCATAAAATTACTATTGTTTTGCATTAATAAGTACAGTTAATAACAATATTACATGCTCATTTCTTGTTTATTTAGTTTATACAGATTTGACAGCAAAGCACTAAGCTTGTGTTGGGAAGCATAAAAAAATGTACAGCAGTAATGTATTTTGTATAGAAAATTTATATATTCTACTCTTACTACATGTACCATTATTCTTCTATAGTATTATACTTTGTGACATTTCTTACTTCATATACAAAAAAGTAGTGATTTTATAATTTTAAAATATAAAGCGAAAATTAGAAATTAATGTCTGATAAGCCAATAAGTGCTCCTCTGCTGCCATCTACTGGTTATAATGGTGATTTTATGTAATTTTGTTTATTTTACACAAGCGTTTGTTTACCACAAAGTATACTTTGGTCATCCCATTAAAAATAACCTTCAATTAAATAATTTAAAAGCTTTAAAGTGCTGGAAATATGTGTGAAATGCTTGAAAGTCATTGAAAAGTGCTTGAATTTCTCTCTCAAACGGTTGTACAAATCATGAAATGAATAATGAAATAACATTCGACTATTTCTGACACAACATTTAGCATTACTACTTCTGGTTTTCTTACGTTAACGTATGTAGCGTTGCTGTAACACAGAATTCTGGGCAAAATTAGAATTATTCTCATTGGATCTCGCAGCACTGTGCGTTAACAGTATAGTGAAGTCGACTTTGGTTCCTGAGTAAAGCTGTTCTGAGCTCGAACAGGTTTGTTTGCATTGTGGTCCAAGCTGATAAACGGTCCGCTCTGCACAGCTCAAACGAGTAGCGCGGATTTGTTACGCTTTTGTTTCGTTTGCTGTTTGATGTTTCTCATATGCAACAGAAATGGCAGTGCTTATGAGTTGACTGCTTGCAAAATGTTCACACTAGCAGAAAAAATGGTCGCAGTCTGAAGCCCTGAAATATGGCGTTAAAGAAATATTAAAAGTATGCTGTCTTTGTTGCTTCTACATTCATTTGGAAAATTGTAAAACAAAAATATTTATGATTATAAATTTTAATGTTAGGTGCATTTAATTGCAATTAAGTACAGAAAATAAATATTAAATAAATTGTTTTTGATGTTAAAGGTATGCATGAAGTTTTTGTGGTTACTGACATGATATAATGATGTAGTGTGTTTTCTCTTGGCTTTGTCCCAGGCTCCGCGCCCTGTCTGGTGGAGTGGGTAGCAGCAGTGTGGCCTCCCCTCCGCTCTCACCCGCATTGCCAAAGTATAAACTCGCAGACTATCGCTACGGGAGAGAAGAGATGCTAGCACTTTATGTAAAGGATAACATGGTAAGGACGCCGGTCAGCTTTGCTGGCTCGGTCTCGTTTATCTTAAAGCATCTTGTGCAGTTTGCATATTCAGGTTTAAAAGTTTCCAAACTTTTTTTTTCCCCATTTAGATTCCGGTAGATCTTCATGATAAGGAATTTCTACCTATTTTACAAGAGGAGCCCCTGCCACCATTGGCATTAGTCCCATTTACAGAGGAGGAACAGGTGAGGATTTGACCTGTTTACTCAAAAGACTTGCACATGAATAAGAAAGAGGTGCTTTCTCCAGCATCTCTCTCTTCTCTATGAAACTGAAGTTTGGTTAAACTTCAATGAAAAGCTCTGCCTACATATTCAAGTAGTGGCATTTGGTTTTTTTGCATATGTCATTTTCTCATTTTGGCACATGCTGTGGTCGAAACGGATAAGGAATGTTCGCCCACTCGCCATCTTGCTCTCACGCAACCCGTTGCTGAGCTTGCAGCTATGTATGTATTGACCCTTACGTTGCTGTGCATGTGTCTGTCTCCACAGAGAAATTTCTCCATGTCTGTAAACAGTGCAGCAGTACTCCGTCTGACAGGAAGGGGTGGAGGAACGGTGGCAGGGGCACCTAGAGGCCGAAGTTCTTCACGGGGGCGAGGTAAGCTGTGTTGCAACCACAGACTTTCCTTTTTTCCTGCTCTAAAAAGTGCAGTAACTTAATATAATTCTAACAGCGGAAATACTGCACTTTCTGTTAAACCAGAGCAGAGTGCAGACTTTTCTCACCTTGTTTAACTTTTCCTTCCGATGTAGTTGTCGTCTCGGTGCACACCAAACATCTTATGCAAAAAAGATGAGCAAAGGTTAGACTAGTTCATGTGCTCATGAGCCCCTTTTCTTGTTTGCTTGACAGGGAGGGGCAGAGGAGATGGAGGGTTTTACCAAAGAAGTTTCGATGATGTGGAAGGTGGTTTTGGCCGTGGAGGGAGAGAGATGCATCGCTCCCAGAGTTGGGAGGAGAGGTATTCAAAATGAACTGCTCCTACAGCACAAACTGTCTGTAGGCAGTTGCGAATCTACAGCATGTGGTATGTTGGTAGGTTGCATGCAGACGAAAGGTCCTGCTATACTCATGGCCAAGTACTATACTAAATAAAGTTCAAATATCTTTGCAGTGGTATACTGTCAGCGAATGTCTCAATGCAACCTGTCCTCTCAGTAACAAAATAAACGCACAACAAAATGACAGAGATGACAAGGCAGCAGTAAAGAAAGCATTCCATCATAGAGATGTTTGTCACATTTATTTATATTGCAGTAATTTGCTTTAAAGCAGCTTTACCGCATAAAACGTGAAGAACATTGAAGTGTCATTGCCACTATCAATTAGAATTACTCCAATTTCTGCTATAAAGCAGCTCTCCAGTGTTCATGTTTAACTTGTGTAAGGTCTCAATGACTAAACAGAATAAAAATGAATTGGAGAAGTTTCCCCTGTCCCTATTACATAACCGCCTCAGACTAATGGTAGTTTGAAGGTGTTTGCTAATCGAAGCAAAGTTTGTTTTGACAGACTGTATCGACTTCTCAAAATGAACTCCAAACTAACTTTTGAGATGACCTCACACTAATTTGTTCTTGGATTTTATTTGAACTTTATTGAGGCCTTAAATAGTTCAGTTTTTTCCAGTTTAATTTTTCTGGATTGTTTTTTTTCCATTTTAATTTTTCTGGACTCCATTTTAATGGTTCAGTTAAATTTTATTAATCAAAAAGCATGTCTAATTAATTAAAATCATGAAACCTTTGCAACTGTCCATCAGTTTATTAAAAGCTTAACAAAAAATTGCATGTTTAGAGCTTAATGAAATGTTTTATTTTTTTCACCTCATGTTTTATTGTTATTGTTTTTAGCATGTTTGAATGCATAAAAACAGCTTTTATTTATTCTTATAATCGCTTTGTTTTATCCCCCTCAGAAGTTCTCTGTAATTACATTTTTCTGGTTATCAAATGAAGTTATAAAAAACTGATTTAATTTATCTTTTAATGAATAAAAATTAATCACATTTTATTTTTTGGCAAATAAATGGGATTTACTATAAAAATGTAAACAAGGAAAAAAAATTGTGAGTTATTTCTTTAAAAAAAAAAAAATTAAGGTAGGTTTAACAACAAACAGTAGTAATATAGCAGGGCTCCTGACAAAAAAAATCGAGTAAGAAGCCATTGACTCCTATAAGAAAAAAACTTGTGCCAAATTATTTTTTTTAGGTGCAACAGAATAAAAATGTTTTATTTTATTTATTTTTACATTTTAACATTTCAATCATACTGTCATGTGTTTGTCTAACTTTTCTTGACTTTATTAGAATTTTAATCCATCTTGTAGATTACCTGAGAAATAAGGTTCACTTAAAGTGGAAACTAAACGTCTTTTCCAACTTGAAATATACATTCTTAATTAGTAACAGACATCGTGGAAATCATAGGGCCTTGGCGAAAGGAACAGGTTTAAATAGCCCCTATACCGATCTAAAATAAACAGTGATGAGGGACAAATGAACCGAGGTTGAACCTAACACTTTTTTTCTCTGTCCTGCCCAGGGGAGACAGAAGGTTTGAAAAGCCAGGTCGAAAAGATCCAGGTTAGTATGCAAGATTTTTAAGATATAAATGGGATCAGATGTGTTACAATTTTTGATGTCACCTTGAATTTAGAAAGAGTCATATATAGCTGTCTGTGATTGAGACATTGGATGAAAAAAGATGATGAGCACTTTCTACATGCATTCATTATTCTTTTGCACTGATGGTTTGTGGGTTTAAAACTGACAGCTGACTCCACTCTCCTCATCAAAGTATGGCATGATGTAATGCACCACATTTTATGTCGGCATTGAACCAACTGAATTTCTTTGTCTGCAGATGGAGCACCAGCCCATTTTCCTCTCAATCACAGTAAGTGCTTCTCTTTGTTCACAGACCTATAAAATATACATTGCTGTTTAAAAGTTAGGAAGTTAAAGTAATACTTTTATTTAGCAAGTACGCATTAAATTGTTTAAAATATTTCCATTTTAATAAATGCTGTTCTTCGAAATTTCTAATCATAAAAAAGGTGTATCACTGCTTACACGAATATATTAAACAGCTCTGTTTTCAACATTGATAATGATGCAGAATATTTCTTGATTAACAAATCTGGATATTAGAATGATTTTGAAGGATCATGTGACACTGGATAGGAGGAATAATTGCTGCTGAAAACTTAGCTTTGCATCACAGGAATAAATTACATTTTAAAATGTCTGATCAAATAAATGCAGACTTAGTGAGCATAAGAGTGTCTAAATGTCTGATAAATGTCTAATACGGTGTGTAATACAGTAGTCAACATTTAAAGTGGATCAAAAAAGTTAATCAGAGTTGTCCTAAGACAAGAACAGGTATTGTTTTGGTTTTAAGACAACTTTGAAAGGTTTTGATCCACTTCAAATGTGGAATACTGTAGATGCATGACATTCTACCTAATCATGTCAATCATGAATGCTTCAAACACTCAACATGTAATACTTGATTTATTTTTAATGGGCTTTTTTCTTCTTAAAAGTACGGGCCAACTATGAGGATGCCGGTACAGGGAACGCTCGAAAGCACGAGTTCATTCGCTCAGAGAGTGACAACTGGCGCGTGTCTCGAGATGAGCAGAATGGAGAAGAAGATGATGGGGGCTGGAGGCTTGCGGGTTCTCGTCGGGATGAACGATGGTGTCCTCCAAGTCCAGGTGCGCTGCACACCCATTTTGTTCCTCTACTTTGTATACCTGATTTGAGAATGTTGTGATACAAACAAATTCCTCATATGCAGACGGCCCACGATCGGCAGGGTGGCGGGAACACCCGGATCAACGTCGGCGCTTCCCTTTTGACGCAAGAGGTGAAGATGGCAGTTACCGTAGACCTCGATCAGGCAGCGGGAGCGTAGAAGAGGAGAGAGACAGTTTGCCAGAATGGTGTCTGGAAGATGCGGAGGAGGAGACAGGGACATTTGACTCCTCTGGGGCCTTCCTCTCACTTAAGGTGAGGGCGTTGGAAGTGAGTTCTTGATCTTTGATCTTTTATTCTATATTATTAAGTAAATAAGGATATCTGTCTAAATTAAAGTGGTTTTCATGAGTGAATTGTTCTAATTGCTTAATTAGAAAGCTCCTAAGGAGCCGATCCTGGAAGAGGCGGAGCTGGACTTCCGGCCACTGGAGGAGAATGAAGAATGCACAGAAAAGGATGACAGTGAATCAGAACAAACCAAAGATACTGACGCAGAAAGTAGACGTGAGAGTGACCGCAATGAAGGTGAGAAGGCAATCTCATTGGGGGATTCTAGAAAACATTTTTGAAAGAAGTATCTAATCCTACCGAGTCTGCATGTATTTGGTCAAAAACAGGGTTTTTTCAGGGTTCGAAAGTGAATTGAATACTTTGAAACTTTGAATAGAATTTAAAAAAAGTTACAGTATATTTAAGTCTTTATGTTTACCTTTAATTAATTTATTCAGCTCTTGCTGAATAAAAGTAGTAAATTTGTTTTTTTTTTTTTTTTTTATTCTTGCAGACCTTACATTTTGGACAGTGCTATAATTTATTCCCCATTTTTAAGTCTTCAGTATTATATAGTGTCATTTAAAATTTCATCAACCCTTTAACAATTGACAGTAATTGTCGTCATTTTTAATCAAATGTTTTGTTTTGTTTCTTTTTTGTTCTGGGTTTTTTTTTCTTGGTTTACAGAAGGCAGTAAATCAGAAGAGCCATCGCCAATTGCTGTACCATTTCCAGCAGTGGTAACGCCACCCAAGGCTGCGACCCCGGCTCCCCTTCCATCTGTGCACCCAGAACAGCCTGTAGAAAGTGAGAGACTGTTGGAGAGAACGACAGTACCAGAACTCAGCAAAGCACCACTACACACAACCCTACCAAACAGCATTGTGGAGGCCATTTCTATACCACATGTTACAAACACACTCCCAGGTAATAATCGCATTAATTAATATTTACTTATGCAACAGCTTCCTTATAAGAATACTTTTAGAAATAAAGATCTGTAGATTTCAGTTGAGGAATCCCTAGTTAAACCTGCTTCTCCTTCTAGATCTTCCGGTCCCGACACCTTCAGTGCTCCCCGTTCAGTCGGTGCCCGCTCAACCCCAGCCAGTCAAGCCTTTGGAGATGCCAGTGGCTGTTGCTCCTGTTCTCCCTCACTCCACAGGCATTGTGGGCCCTATCAGCCGGCCCTCTGCCCTGCCCTCTGACATGGATGAGGATGAGGGACTCAAGCACTTTGAGCAGGTGTGAATGGCTGTTTACTGTACTGCAGTGCTTGCATCTGAATATTAAGCTGGTGCCTAATTTTTAAAAAAGTTAAAAAATTATGAATGCACAGCAGAACTTTCAGTCTATGAAGATTAAATGTTTGAATAAACTTCACGTCCTTTTTTCCAAATTGAAACAGGAAGCCGAGAAAATGGTGGCATACCTGCAGGACGGCGGTGTGGACGATGAACGTTTGGCAACTAAGATTGGTCACAAACCCGCAGCTCTTCCCATTACCCATGAGGCTGCGTTCAAGTGGTTTTACAAAGATCCACAGGGAGAGATCCAAGGTGGGGAAATCAGGATCCAAACTAATTTTAGCACTGCGTTATGAAAGCAGTAAACATGCTTAGATTAAGTACACTACCATTAAATGTGTGTTTTTTTTTTAATGTTTTTTTTTATGTTTTGAAAAAAAGTCATTCATGCTCTCTACTGACTTAAGTTGGTCCAAAAATACAGTTACACAGTAATATCGTAAAATATTATTACAATTTAAAAAAAACAAAAAAATTTAATGCTGTTAATTAGTATATATTAGTGTGTGTATATATATATATATACACATATATATCTATATATTTCTATATATATCTATATATATATATATACACACA
>JAHKKF010514833.1:1894-11973 GCA_019740295.1 Labeo calbasu
TAGTTGAATTTATAAAAATGACCCCGTTCAAAAGTTTACATACACTTGATTCTTAATACTGTGTTGTTACCTGAATGATCCACAGCTGTGTTTTTTTTTTTGGTGATAGTTGCTCATTAGTTCCTTGTTTGTCCTGAACAGTTCTTCAGAAAAATCCTTCAGGTCCCACAAATTATTTGTTTTTTTCAGCATTTTTGTGTATTTTTAACCTTTCCCAACAATGACTGTATGATTTTGAGATCCATCTTTTCGCACTGAGGACAACTGAGGGGCTCATATGGAACTATTAGAGAGGTTCAAACGCTCACTGATGTTTCAGAAGGAAACACGATGCATTAAGAGACAGGGGGTGAAAACTTTTTGAATTTGAAGATCAGAGTAAATTTAACTTATTTTGTCTTCTGGGAAACACGTACATATCTTCTGTAGCTTCTGAAGGGCAGTACTAACTGAAAAAAAAGATATTCAAGGAAAATAAGAAAAATGTACACATCTTCATTCTGTTCAAAAGTTTTCACCCCCGCCCTTAATGCACAGTGTTTCCTTCTGAAGCATCAGTGAGTGTTTAAACCTTCTGTAACAGTTGCATATGAATCCCTCAGTTGTCCTCAGTGTAAAAATTTGTATCTCAAAATCATACAGTCTTTGTTGGAAAGGGTTCAAATGAAGGATTTTTCTGAAGAACAGCGGGTATTTAAACTGTTCAGGACAAACAAGGAACTCATGAATAACTATCACCAAAAAAAAAAAAAAAAAAAAAACAGCTGTGGATTATTTAGGTAACTACAGGTATTAAGAATGAAATGTATGTAAACTTTTGAATGGGGTCATTTTTATAACTTTATTATTTTTTCTTGTGGACTATATGTAAACGTCTTTTATGTGAAATATCTTATGCAGGTCAGTACTAAATAAAACATAACATGCATATTGTATGATCCCTTTTATTTTGGTAAAATAATTAACATTGTGCAGATTCTGCATAGTGTATGTAAACTTTTGAGTTTAACTGTACATACTGATTTTGCAACTTTTTAACTTTCAGAATCAAGAAAAGTCACCCTTTATATAGTACTTTAGTGCTGTTCTAATAAATGTTTAGCAACAAAGCATTTATTTTTATTCATAATTATATTTTTGATTGACAGCTCTATTAATATTAATATAAAAAGTGCCCAGAATTCACTCACAGTTTGAGAGGCTGGATGGTGACTGGCAGTGGGCGGCTGCCCTGGTACTCCGGCGGCGTCTCAAACAGCAGTGAGTGGGCACGCTGGGAGCCATCTGGGTGTGGGAGAGTGGGTCCTGGGCTACTGAGCGCCCTCTGGATCATGATGTGTAAGGGAACAGGGGCTTGACGGGCTGGCGGTTCCTCTGGTGGGCTGGGAGGGTCAAAGTGGACAGGAAGTGGCTGGGGCAGGGGATAGGGGTAGGAGTGCTGGTGGAGGAGATGATGGGTGTGGGCCCGTGGTGGGGAAGGGGGGATGTGTGTGGGGAGAGGTGGGGATGGGGGAGGCGGGGGCAGCTGGTAGCCCCCAGGGATGTTGGCCCTCATGTCCTCGGACAGAATGGAGGGAAGAGAGGAAATGGTCAGAGGGGAGTCCTCTGAATTGCGTTTAGTGACAGGCGTGGTTCGTTTCGGGGGCATTGGGGGTGAGGGCTTGGCCGGTACTAGGTTGGTGCCTCCTTGTGTGAGTTCAGCTGTAGTATATAATGCACAAAAAACATTGTAAATGTAAGTAACAGTTTTCAAACATATCGTGTTTGTTTTTCAAAGGAATAGTTCAGATAAAATGTACAATTCTGTCATCATTCACACATCCTCATGCCTTTCCAAACCTGTATGCTTTTCTTCCAAGGAGGACAAAAGAGGAGTTTGTTAGTTTGTTTTATGAATCTTGTTAAGTTTAACTCCTTGATTCATTGATTCTGCTCCCATGACTAGTATTGTTAGTTTGGTAACACTTTAAAATAAGGTTTCATTAGTTAACTACTTTAACATGAAAAATGAACAATACTTGTACAGCATTCATTAATCTTAGTTAGCAATAATTTCAACTTGTACTAATGCATTATTAAAATCAAAAGTTGTGTTTGTTAATAAAGATTAATAAATCCTGTAATAAATACACTGTTCATTGTTTGTTCATGTTAGTTAATAATGTTTACAAATGACACCTTATTGTAAAGTGTTACCATTATTAACTAAAACTAAAATTATAAAAAAATGAAAGACAAAAAAATAAGTATAAATATTAGACGATAACTTTAAAATGGAAATTTGAAATGTTGCCTAGGTAAAAAAAAAAACAAAAAAAACAACTAAACTTACAATTAAACTTATTAAAACTAAAGCTGAAATAAAATTGAAAACTGAAAATATAAAAAAAGCAAATTCAAACATCAATAAATATTTTAATGTATAATATTCATTAATCTGTTAATATTTCTTTCAACATTTACTAATGCATTATTAAAGTCAGAATTTGTGTTTGTTAACATTAGCTAGCAAAGATTAGCAAAAGATTAACAAATAGCAAAGATTAATAAATACTGTAATAAATGTATTGTTCATCGATTGTTCATGTTAGTTAATGCATAACTAATGTTAAAAAATGACACCTAACTGTGAAGTGTTACCATTATTTTTAACTAAACTAAAATTACATATATAAAAAAAAACATTTTTCTTAACTGAAATAAACAAAAGTATAAATATTAGATGGAAAACTTAAATAGAAATTAGAAATGTTGCCTAGGTTTAAAAAAAACCTTAAAAACTAAAACTGAAGTAAAAAGTAGTTTTTGTAAAAACAAACTAAAAACTAAAAATATAAATAAAGTTAATTTATAAATATAAATTTATAAACATAAATATTAGATTTAAAAATTTAAAATGGAAATTTGAAATGTTGCCTAGGTTAAAAAAAAAATAAAAAGCACATAAAATACTTAAAAAATAAATAAAATAAATAAAATGAAATAAATAAATAAAAACAGTAAAAAACTAAAAGTTATAAAGTATAAAAATAAAAGCTAATTCAAACATCACTAAATATTATAATGTATAAATAACACTAAAATAACAGCACAAGAGAACATCAGTGAAAAATAGCTGTCATATGATTTTAGAAGTCATGTGTACTACATATTTTAAAGTGCTTTTGTTAAAGTGCTTGAAATTTAAAAAGCATTCATACAGAAAAGAAAATAAGTAAAAATCACACGCTTTTGGAATGGCATGAAGGGGTGAGTAATTTCATTTCTGATAAACACAGTTTTCACATTTCAGATTAGTGATATCATATTAGTAGAATCAAACAGCTCCCATCACGACTCGTTAGTAGCGTCGCCGAAGACCAAGTAATTCTTGCAGAGCACATTCTAAGCAAGCAAGTTCATTGACAAAAAGCCATGTGACTGCTAAATCAATGCATTCCGAAGCCCGTGTCACATGACTTACAGATGATTTGTTCTACACGTAACTGTCAAAGATATGGTGCAAGTATAATGAAGAACAGCGGCCAAACGTTATTTTAGGAAGCATAAATTAAGCTAAACATGCTTTGGATTAGCCTAGCTGCCTCTCTACGAATCAAACGCATGAATTTCAGCCCTAAATCGAAGCAACCCGCAGGCTTTCAGCATGTGATGAGGTGGACTGGATTCATTCCTCGTTCTCTAATCCCACAGCTGCTTGTGGAGCAACTGTTGCCTGGAGTAGCTTATACGAACATATGCTAGCATCTGCTTTGGCATGACGGGGCATTTCCAGCAGCGGTGGCTCAGATCGGCTCAATTCCACAGGGTGTCTTCTAGCCGTTTAAACACCTGTTATTAATGTGCCAACGTGCTGCTCGCTTGTGACAGCTTTAATGCCCGAAACATGCACGTGAGAATGTGAGTGAGAGAGAAAGAGTAGAGGAGAAGCAGCAAGGGGAAGCGCGTTAGTCCCACGCTCAGGTGGTGCGCTGAAGGCATGCTTTGCTGGGAGTGAGAAAGATGAGGCTAGCGCACACGACAGCAGATGAAGGACGCAGCTTTGGCGACAAGCCCGGCCTCGACGTTTACCTGTGCGCATGCCTCCTGCCCGCCGGCAGAGGTAGACAGGCAGGGACAGGTAGACGTCATGGTCACCCTCACGCTTCCAACAGGACCAGTAGAGGGGGAAATCGCTGCCGTCACCCCCATGCAGGGTGGAGGCTGGCGGGGGACAAAAACACATAGTCCCCGGGCGTCAAACACCACATATCTATACAAAGCAGGGACGACTTATTCCTTTAAATGACTGTAAACATCACGCCAGTGTGCATGACGGTGGCACCACACACAGAAGGTTTTTAAAGTCAACGTGAAATCAAAATCGACCCCATTTATTTTCCTAATGCACATTCCTGGTCTTATTGTCAATCACTCATCAGTACAGGTTACTCTTCAGTGTTTCCCCTATGTTTATGTCTAAAATATTGATTTAATTAGACTGAGATTGTGCTGGTATCTTCAGGACTACTGTGGACACCTGACTCCTGAATTTGCAGTGATAGCAGTGATAGAATATTTCCAGTAAGTCTGAATTTATTTTTACCCTTCATGAGCATTTTTACCTTTATAAAGCCATTTTTTCTAAAAGTGTGCATCATCTTTGGAATCAAATTCTTACATTTAACCAGTCAATTAGAATAATAAGACATTTGGACTGTTACCAAGCAAATGAAATCAGTATCAACAAAATTCATCTCTGCAGTGCAGAGGAAACACAGAAGCTGCATCTGAAGTGGCATTTAGATGTATTTACACACTATTTAATGCAGCTCAGAGGGACATGGAATGCTGTAACCTGCAGTTTCAAATGCATAAATAATGTTTAGATATTTTAAACGTATTTGAAATTATTTAAAAATGAAAGAAAGGCTACTTTCTGTGAAATTAAATGTGAAATTAAAGGAGAAGTCCACTTCCAGAACCAAAATGTACAGATAATGCGCTCACCCCCTTGTCATCCAAGATCGTCATGTCTTTCTTTCTTTTTTTATTATGTTTTATGTTTTTTTTTAATAAAAATAATACAATTTAAATATTTTTTAATCTCAAACGCTCGTCTTGTCTTGCTCTGCCTAAACAGTTAGGGTATGTCGAAAAACTCCAATCGTAATTTCTCCTTCAACTTCAAAAATCATTTCAAAACCATCCTACATCACTGCAGAAGTACCGACCCAGTCTTTGCAAAGTGAACATGCAAAGAAGATCAAACACCCTTAAAAAAAAAAAAAAAAAAAAAAGGGAAAACATGAGATAGGAATTTTCTGACATACCCTAACTGTCATGAACCGGAAAAAAAAACAGAGTTCAGGCAAAGTAAGACAAGACGAGCGTTTGACATTAAAAAGTATATAAATTGTATTATTTTTATGAAAATAACCAACTGTTTTGCTAGATAAGACCCTTCTTCCTCGGCTGGGATCGTTTACAACAGCATTTGGGATCGTTTGAAGCCGCATTTAAACTGCATTTTGAAAGTTCAAACTCGGGGCACCATAGAAGTCCACTATACGGAGAAAAATGCTGAAATGTTTTCCTCAAAAAACATAATTTCTTTAAGACTGAAGAAAGAAAGACATGAACATCTTGGATGACAAGGGGGTGAGTACATTATCTATACATTTTTGTTCTGGAAGTGGACTTTTCCTTTAAAACCGCCAGTAGGTGGCAGCAAGTCACTGTTAAGTAAGTCACTGCGACTGAACAGAGTCATTTAAACGGTTGATTCATTCAGGAACGAAACACTGTCATGTTGCTCAACGATGCAAAACAATGCTGTGGTTGTGTTTGAAATGATTTTTGTTGGCAAAATTGAGCAAAAACAGGAAATATGTTGTCTAAAACATAAGTCTCTTAATATTAACTTCTTGTTTATTGAACTGTTGTACAAAATCAATCCATGTAGTTACAGAGATGACATGCCGTCGTGTAAAAAAGATAAATAACATAAGGCTATTTAGTTTGTTTAATAAAAGAACAAAATATGGACCTATTCTATAGGAAAGGTAACCTTAAATGACTTCTGTCGTGATTAAATTAGGATGCTGTCCCATTAAATGCACAGATGCAATGTACTGATACGCATCCGATATTCTCCCAACTGTTTACGTTCACCTAAGACATAACCTAGTGTGTTTATGTGAATACTTGTCAAAACTGATAATTCAATATTATTTTGTGTGTATTTCTCCACTCATGAGACATGAAAGAGTACTCGTGTGCTGTGTGAGAGGCGCTGCTTCAGTGTCTGTGCTCAGAAAACAGGACCAAATTGAGTTCTCTTTTGCATCGTCAAATTTGCTCTTCTCTTACTCCCAGATATTGACAATTTTGAATGTTTTATGAGACGTGCAGCAAGTGTATGCTAGCTTATGTCCCGCCAGAAAGATCAAAAGGCTATGTTACAGTTCAAATGTACGCATCTAACCTCCTAATCACGCCGCAGATTCTGTTCTGAATGAATCTCTTCACAAATCGTTAATGACAGAATTTTCATGTTTGGCTGAACTATCCATTTAACCAGTAGCCAAATAGATAATTCTTTGTTTTAGGCATTCATCAATCTTTTAGGAATTTAACAAAAAATTTAAAATCGAACCAAATCCTGTGTTCTTATTTGAAGTTTTCTTGTTGAAACAAAAATAATGGAAACGCATCACATTATGAGTAAAGTAAAATGGGTTGCAAATGGCAATTCACGTTGACTTTAAATGCAAATATGAGATAGGCCTAAACAACCAGCTAAGCCATAGATATGAATACTTAGATGATCCAAATTACATCAACAGCACCACTATCTTCAACCTGTTAGGTTGAGCTACCAAACAACTGTCATTATACCAACAAAAATGCAACAAACCACGTTATAGTTACTAACACAAATGGTGTCAGCGAGACTCATGTACAATATCTACTCTCATAATGCAGCAGAGCTACAGTCTGGTGGCTGCGGTTCAACAAAGATCTGGACTGTTCCAGTGTACTGTGACTCAGCACATTGTTTATAAGCACTAAAACAATACACAAGTGAGATGTAAAGCTCTGCCTTTCAGAAATACTGACTGACATGCTTATTGACTGCTTTCCAAATGGACAGCAGGAGGCAGTGTGGAGATTTAATGTTTGAGACATTTCAAACCATAAAAAACTTGATGCTTTGGCTTAAATAAAAATACAAAATAATATGCCTGCAGACAAATCACAGCCGTGCTGATTTTCAGTTCAGCAGGACTGTTGTGTTATACTGCTTAAATATACCATTCCTAATATAAAACTGAATATGTCGATTACATTCAACATATCGTTTTGTCTAAATAGTTGCCTAATAATATTTCAAGCACTGACAAAATAAAAAAAGTGAACATCAGATATTTATATCAGTGGAACGTGAGAAGTTCTCATATGATTTAACAAAAAGATTTGATAAACAAATTCTCCCAAATAAGAAAGAGTTCCTATTAAATTGGAACAAACATGCCTATTGTTTTTTGCAATCAGGGACAAATGACAAATCCAAGCTTACAGCACAAATGAAAACATTGTCTTTAGTAATAACTCAGTATATCTCGTAATCAAGTTGATCAGCTTAAGGGTCAGAGCCCCAAAAATTGGCTCAGCAAGCAGAAAACAGCAAAAACGATTAAAAATATGGCCGAGTTCTTATGACGTATAACATGGTATACATGTACATGGATTTAATGCAATTAACACTACAAATCATGTTTATTTCTGGCACCACTGCATATCACACATGCTTAGAAATTATATTAAAGTAAAAATAGACATAGAAGTCTTGGCAAAAAGGCTCAAACAAACATATAAGCTTCTGTGTGGTCTATTTATGAGATGCTGTAGTGTGTGCCTGTGAGCAAAGGCAGTAGATTTGCTTTGAATATTAGTTAGGATATTTTAAAATCTCTTAAACTATACTAATACAACTATACCCAGACAAAAATAATCAATACTGCAATCTTTATGTATTAAAGGATTTTCTTGCTATATATGTGAGTTGTCAGAGTATCTAACAGCTGTGAAACTGAAGTGTGAAAGTATCTAAAAATTTCCCATTTTAATTCTAAGCTGTTTTGACTTCCCTCACTGAGCATTTTACTCATTTCCTCATTTGCACCATTACAAGTTTGACTACAACAATTGCACAGCACTTTCAGCTCCATGTAAAATACCAACCGAATGCTTCCGCGGTTGATCAGTTGTTCCTGTTTAGAAAATAACTTTTATACAGTTACACTACCAGTCAAAAGTTTTTGAACACCACAGACGACTCATCTTTAAGCATTAAAATTTATGTATTTTTGTTACTACTTATGATATTATACTTAGATAATATAAAAAAAGTATTATGATATAATATTTGTTATATTACTCAGCATTTATGTGATCTAAAGTACAGCAAAAACAGTAACATTTAAAAAAAAATATATATATATTTAAAATAAATTTTCTACTTGAATTTTTTTTTTTGTGATTTCAAAGCTGAATTTTTAGCATCACTACTTTAGTCACATGATCCTTCAGAAATCATTCTAATATTCTGATTTGCTGCTCAAATAACATTTATTATTATTGTGTTAAAAATAGCTGAGTGTAATTTTTTCAGAAGAACAGGATTTATCTAAAATAGAAATCTTTTGTAACATTTTAAATGTCTTTATCATCACTTTTGATCAATTTAAAGCATCTTTGCTAAACAAAACTATTAATGTAAAAAATAAATAAATAAAATTATACTGACTCCAAGCTTTTGAATGGTATAGTGTATAACGTTACAAAAGCTTTTTATTTAAGATAAATACTGATCTTTGGATCTTTCCATTCATCAAAGAATCCAGAAAAAAAAAGTCTTCAACTGTTTAAAATATTAATAAATGCTGTTTCTTGAACGGCAAATCAGCATGTTAGAATGATTTGAAGACTGGCGTAATGATGCTGAAAAATCAGCTTTGATCACAGGAATCATTTTAAATCGAAATTTTACTGTTTTTGCTGTACTTTGGATCAAATTAATGCACACTTGGTGAGCAGAAGAGACTTCTTTAAAAAAACATTAAAAATCTTCCTGCTCAAAAACTTTTGACTGGTAGTGTAAATATTTTAAAAATATATATTCTGTCATAAACATATAAATAAACACCAGAAATCTAAGTATTATATTAGAAGTAGTAATAAAACATTAATTTTAATCCTTTAAGATGAATCTGTGGTGATTTGCAGCACAGTATGTTTGTAGAGAAATGTCCTTACCATCGATATCCAAATCTACACCCATGCCTGTGCATTTAACAGGGAGAATTAATTATGAGAATTTTATCACTGAGCTGGTATTAGGAAGCAAATAAATTGTGTCTAGTAATTTCACTGACTTTTATAGGGGTCATGCTATATCTTGTAAGACATATTTGTGACCACTCACCCATCATGGCGGGGTTGTTGCTACGGTTGATTGGCTTGGGTGGAGGGAGAGGGGGCTGTTTGTTGGGCTGGGCTGGGACATTGCCCATAGATGATGGTGCTGAAGAGGTGGTAAGGGGAGCGCTGCTGGAGGCCTGTGTGTTGGCGCCAGCCGAGGATACGTTTCGTAGCGTTTTTCCAGCCGTGCTGACAGCTGAGGAGGAGGAGGAGGAGTTGGAGGAGGCAGAGGAAGAGGAGAAAGCAGCTGCGGGGTTGTGGACAGGAGTGCGGGGCAAGCTGTCAGCACCAGACTCCGGGGTGGATGTCATCAACCATTTTGGTGGCATGACGGACTGTTTGGGGGGCAAAGGCTCCCGCAGTGTGTCCCTCAAAATCTCAGAGTTAGGAACATATTGATTGCTGTCAGACTCTGTAAGGGAAAACATAATGTTCAGTTACTTGAAAAAGAAATTAAAATTTAATGCTTATTTTGGGTTATGTTTAGTTTGCGCCTCATAATAACTAATCTGAAATTAGTGATAACTGTAATATTTCACAGTAGAACTGCTTCATTGCACCAAATGAAAAATCAGATTTAGTGATTTATTACGTCACAGTGTTCTTGCAAACTA